>JAHPZR010035972.1:0-54225 GCA_019787425.1 Platygyra sinensis
ACAATCTAGCGTTTTACTTAGATGGAGTCTCCTTCGTTTACAAGACGAACCCCATGGACCAAGCGCGAGCTCCCAAAGGGAGAGTGTGGAGAAAAAAATCTGAAGGTCTCAAACAAGGGTGCTTGGCTAAGGGGAGTAAAGCTGGAACAAGAGGAAAAGTTGCCAAGATGATGGTAACAATAACTCACGGTAAAGGCGTTCTGACTTGTGAGAGATACGAAAAAATGGATGCGCAATATTTTACATCTTTTATTGACCAACATTTTGACACCATGTTTGAACGATCTGGTATAGGATTGAATCGACTATGGTTGCAAGACGGGGATCCCTCACAAAACAGCAAATCAGTCTGTGATGCTATGGCTCGTTGTCACGCCGAACTTTTAAAAATACCGCCACGAAGTCCAGACTTAAATCCGATTGAGAACGTTTTCCACATTGTATCTAGGAAGTTGCAAAAAGATGCAATTGATCAGTGTTACTTTCGTTACAAGTTCTATTTTTGGTTTGTTTACATAGCTATTACTCACCAAGGATTTGTTTATTTTTAAGTTTTATTACTCATGCTGTAACCTTTGGAATCTATGTAATCTAACACCACGTTTTCCCATGAGTTTTGAGTCGCGCTATCTACGTTCTCGTTGTTTTCTCTATCGCTATCGTCCCAAGCTATCTATCGTTTTCGTTTATCGCTACCCTCGTAGGAGCAAGATCAAAGTAAGTTTTGTTTTCTATTTTTCCTTTAGTCGTGATTATCATATGTACAAGATCTGTGTTCCATCAGTATCCTTGATTATGTTTTGTATCTTAGCTAGTATTAGTATATGTAATCGCATGGGGCCGAGGGCAAAAAAGGATTAATTTCACGAGTATTTTCAAAGTTTTCACAAAATTGCCGAGTCGCGAAGCGACGAGGGCAATTTGGAAAACTTTGAAAATACAAGTGAAATTAATCCTTAATTGCCCGAGAGCACTTGCGATTACTTGTTTATCACATAAAGGGCAAAATTTTGTACAAAGGTTCAAGGTCTTGCCGTCGCGTAAACAGGTTTGCCGGTTGTCATTATTTAAACAGGCTAGCAGTAACACGGGAAAGCCTACTATAATAGTAAGCAAAACACAGCAACTTGGTTCAATTCACTCAAAGCCATTTCTTTACAAACAAAACTATAAGCAATCTAATTTTATTCACCTGTTTCGCGAAGCTTGCAACGGCGTGGACTACTTGTCTTCGATCGATGATAGACGTAAACAAGTGTCCAAACGAGCTCTAACAACTTCTTGAATCCAAAACTGTCCTTTCCACTGTGAAAACTTCACGTGCCAACAAAATGTACGCTGTTTTTACGCCGATAAAGTGAGCTGTAATTTACTAATAAGGCGACCCGAAGCAAAACGAAGAAATTAACGTTCAGTTTGGCGGCCATGAAGTTCTGTAATTCTATGTTTCGTGCAACACCAGCCGTCTCCACTCAAACGTTTTTCAGGCTGCGAATCAATGCATTTTTAATCGGAAAAATCCTTTTGCTTTTCCACCAAAAGACTGCGCTTTGTTGCATGTTGATCCTCTTTCACGTTAAGATAAAATAACCGTGTTTAGATCAAACTCAGAAGCGATTTCTTTTCAAAATCCGTTTGAAGCGGGAAACCAACTCAATGCAGGCGTGCTCAGCCAATCAGCATCAAGTAATTTTGCCCGGGGCAATTAAAAAAATTAAGAAAAAATGCCCTCTGTCTCAGCCAATCAGCATTCAGTAATTTTGCCCCGTATGTGATAAGTTTACATAAGCCTTTTTGTATCGTTTGCTTTCAGTTCGAACCACACATAACCACAAGCACAAGCACAACTGACTTCGCATCACAAGTACATCGTTATCATCCTAATTATTGATTCGTCGCCTCTTTCTTATTAATAAACGCTACCGATTGATTTACTTTAATTTGGTTTTCATTCAATGTGCGTCCGAATGTTTCAAGCTCCTTAGTCTACACGTGGCTTCGCGTCTGGAAGGTCACAATCAGCGCATTACACGTGAGTCATATCAAGAGTTCTGCGATAGAGTGCGGAGAACAATCTATGATATTTCTCATCAGCTGATAGACAAGACTATAGAATCTATGAATACTCGCATAGCCGACATAATACGAAATAATGGTGAAAGACTTAAGTATTAGACATTTCTCTGTCGTCCGTTGAACATGTTCAAAATGATACTTATACACGTTTTAGTGACGGTTCACAATATATTTAAAACGATTTATAATTTGTTTCTGATGATTAAAAACGGTTTTTTACGATTCTGGCCATCGTTTAAATAAAGAGTTATCTCTGGATATTATTTTAATTTTTGCCGCAAAACCGTGCTAAACCGTAGAAAATCGACGGTATCAGTCTGTAAATCGTCCCAATTTATTTGTTAATAGATGGAAATCGCAAAACATTCTCTTGTACCAAAGAAAACAATTGCACAGCAATAGAAAATATGCAATTAGCAAATCTCTGTGGTCTTCGCCTGACAAAGCTAAAATAGCTTTAAATTAACACCAACATAGACATGAAGCTGAATGGCGTAGTGATGTAGCGCGAAGTTCGCGAGGGTAATATGATGAGAGGACCTTCAGTTCAAGACCGCGGTTTGGTCTGCTAATTTTTTCTTTTTTATCAGACGAGAGGTATGTCGACCGACATATAGGCCACTTGCACTAAGAGGTCATGTGATATCGTTTTTATGAAAATGAAAGTTACGTGATTTTGCCTTCGAAAACACTATTAGTGGGTCATCTCTCAGATTTGTTGCATTGGTCCTTTGGCCTATCACATAATAAAATATGAGTTGCTAATTTTCAGGGAATTTTTGTTGTTCTTTTTCTTTATAAACACAGGGTAATTAATGATGCAGCTGAAATACAGTGTTTAATCAGGGGTCTTATGAAGTTTTGCTGAATTAACGGATACACATAGTGTATTTCCATGGAATAAGTAACACTGAGTTCCATAATAATATTTTGCGAAAAGAAGTTGTCGACCTCAAGTAGATGTATGCCTGGTTATTGTAATTTTCCGCGAGCTGAGAACAATAGAATATTTATCTGACTTCGTTAAAGAAATAAATTCTTTTACCAATAACTGCTCATGAACACGCATTTATACATATTTAATTTGGCATCAATACAGTTCATGACCTACAGTTAAAACATCCCGTACTATGAATTCATTATCATCAATCACGCACGTGAGGGTTCACTTGTTATTCAGTTGGATTTTTTTCCGCAGTTCTTGAACGTGCGACGGCAGCTATTTTCTTCTGGATAACGATCTATATAGTACACATAACCTCTGGTAACGCCAGTGTGGACCTCGGACAATCTTGGACAGAATAAAATGAGAAAGAAAACCACCCCTCCCCTCGAATCAATGATGAACTCGCGGTCTAACCAAAGCGCGCCATTTTTTCCATCATTGAAATGGGGGAGGGGTGGTCTTAATTTCTCATTTATTTTGTCCAAGATTGCAATCTTGGACAGAATAAAATGAGAAATAAAACCACCCCTCCACCCGAATCAATGATGAACTCGCGGTCTAACCAAAGCACGCCATTTTTTTCATCATTGAAATGGGGGGAGGGGTGGTCTTAATTTCTCATTTATTTTGTCCAAGATTGTAGCTTAGAGCCAGCGTGGTGGCAGCCTTCCCCGTTTCCTTCCGTAGATGTGCTAACACACAGAGCGGACCTACCTTTTGTGGACTTTTTCCCGCCTAACTGCCGCATATGCTCCTGGGATACGACTTCATTGCGACCGAACAGTCAAACTTCCTCCATTTATATCACTGACCTCACAGTATTTGTTTTGCAAGAGGACAAAAGGAAAACAAAGCGGCGGTTAATATTCAAGAGGCTAAGAAATACGCTATTTGGTATCTTTATCCGCGGTTTACAAATGAAATTATATTTTTAGTCACTAAACTAATCGAACGTGACTGTGCTTGAAAGAGCTGCATCACTGATCACGATGAGCGCAGGATGCTGTTGATGGTCACGGGATAAATTTTCAACGTCTGACTGAACACATAAAGTTCGTCTTAAATTTACATCATAATCCAAGTCTGTATGGCAAAGAAGGTTTATGCTCACGAGAAGGTGCCTGTCTCGGCGACACACATAATGCTGAACGTTTGCGTTGGAGTTGTGGTGCTTGTTTCTGCGGAAGCTCTCTGAGTTCAGTGCTAATGCCTACGAAACGCTGCCGTCTAAGCAGGATCGTTCTAGTGTCTCTGTTTGCCTTCATTGTCAGTGTGTTGGTTGAGGAATCAGATCAACATATTCTACGATCAAGTCCTGTTGAATCACTCTGCCTTCGGAGATGTTTTCTTCGAGCAGTGAAGAGATCCAAAACAAAGGTAACCTTCAAATCTTGTTCGTTAGTCTAGCGAGATCCCCAATAACTTAAGCTACATGGCACTGTAAAGCAATTGTAGATTGCAACCCTTCAATTGAGAAAAGCTGTGACTTTATCGAGACTAAGTAGAGTAGATCGAAGCTGGGTCTGTGGCACCTCCATTTATTGCTCGCATAACAGATTAACAGGTAAACGTGAGCTCGGACTAAGTGAAAGTGAGATACAGTAACGTAACAGAGATACTACATCGACAGCAAAAAGTATAAACAGGAAAAAGTAGACGAGTCGTATTTACTCGATTTCCTCATCGCTATAAGCATTTCTTTTTGGTAGCCTGTGGTAACTAGTATTCCATCTAGACACGCTCTGTTGAAAATGGCATAAACTAGTGTTGCAGCGATTAATTACAACTGATATTTCGAAGAACAGGTCACTGAATTAGGCACGTACGCGGGATTTATAAAAACCGGAGCTTTTGCCAAAATCGGGCGACCGTATCAAAGTCTAAGTGCAAGAAATTGAAATGTAACTTTTTATTATTATTATTAGAATTTCACTATCGCCGCTTTTCCCGCTTGTTGAAAGATTTAAGCTTTGGCGAAAATGTGATCATGTTGTATTAATATCATGAAACGTTTATGTGAGACGGTACCTGCAGTGTTATGACGGCAGAAAATCAAAATAACGACGTATATTCGCCCGATACGGCACAGGATGTTGACTGCTTAAGGGTATACTTTTGTATGTGATACGTAAAGGGTAAAATGCTTCACTTTGACTGGCGGTTCTCTATGAAATTGTGAAGTCACGCTACCAACTGTTAAGTGCACGACGCTCGAGTTTGTGTCGCACGCGATCGTTTAGTTCCAGCCGAAAAGAACACCTTCGCTTTTCGTATTTCTTCAGGTTAATCAATAGTCGTATTGAAATAAACTCGTATTGTTCGCAGCACTGCAATGCTGCGAAAGTTTTGTTCGCTTTTTGAGCTATTCGGTATAAATGACAGTTTCCAGACAGTTCGCGGCAGCTGCTACAGTTACTGAGTTCGCGTCTTGTGTATGTGTTTACGTGCTCACTTTCAGATATCACTGTTATGTGTTAACGAGACGTGAAAATTTATAGTGACAAGCGAAATGCTATTCTGTTTAATGAAACTTGCGATTTTGCACTTGTGCAGAGTATGGTGTTTGATCTTCCACACAACGGGCTCGGTTATAGAATATGAGATACTAGTAGACAAACGCCGGCCAACGAATTCTCCTGAAACTAGGCAAGCATAGTAGTCCAGTTATGTTGATAAAGTAAGATATTTACTTCATTTATCTAAAGTTAGTTTTCTGTTCTTGCGAAAAGCTGGAGACGGATACGAGATTCGCATTTATTTAGTTACTAGTCTGAAACACAATACTGCACTGAGTGCTTTAGGTAGCATTTTTCCAAGAAAAGCAATGCCGTCGCCATCGAATTCTTCGAATTTGTCGGTAAAAAATTAATATTCAGACATATCCTGAGCATCATTCTGCGTTGTCAAGCGTAATTTAAAATGCTTGAAATAAAAGCCTTTTTTGCCGACGTTAATCAAAGGATAGATCAATATGTTACCCAGTAAAGTGAATTTCAAGTTCTAAGATTTTTCCTTCCTTTATTTTTCCTTCCTGAGCTCGGAAAACACAAAGTCAGATGATTTCATCAACCGTGGAATTTTAAAATGTTTGTCGCATGGATGCAATTATTGAACTTCGCTTTGTCTTTTTCTCTTTGCACTATTTTCATTACAAACGTATACAGGCCAAATTTAAACACTATTAAAAGACGCGGAAGTTTTCGCTGGCTTTCATTCCAGTGCTTGCAGGGGATTTTTAAAGGTAGGTTGTCCGTGAGAACATGTCAAAAATTCGACTCCATGGTGATCTGGCTAATGATGGTGCACAATTTAGTAGTAAACAAAGATCTTGTCATGGCTGAAATGGTCCGGCGATTGTCACGTACTCGTCAATAAAGAGAAGTGAGTTCGAAGAACTCTCTTAGATACATTGAAAAAACTTTGAGCAGTGTAACCTAGTTCATATTGCGGCTACAAATAAGAGTACTTTTCCGACATATTATGCCATTGTAACCAACCAATTCTTTTACATGACTTTTAGCGTTAACGTTCATGCAAATACATTCTGGATTCTCGGAAATCCACTTAGTTCACAGAAATGTTATTCTGAAAACGCCTGTTTATCTCTTTCTTATCTTGATAATACTCATCAGTGGAAAGAAACTCAAAGGTGTTTTAATGGATGTAATCTGGAACACGTACGACAGCCTTTGCTTGATATGTAACTTTCCCACAGTCTTCTGATAGCAGTTACATTTTTGTAAAATTAATGCAAAGAACATTCTCGATTCTCGGAAAAGGAAGCAATTAAAGGTCGTAAGTTCACCTATTGTTGTCATTACAGAAACTGTTTGGAACAAGTCCAGCATCCTGGTGTGAAACAATTCGAATTAACTTACAAATACGAAAGGAAAAGGAATTAAACATTTAAATTAAATTTCATTACAATCTGTAAATTTACATAGCAGATAATATATTCTTAGTTATTCAAATCTTGAAACGTTGTCATCATACTAACAGTTGGGGGAACTGTGAGTCATTTAGCTTGAAGTAAAGTCCACAAAACGTTTTTAGACAAGACAGACAAGCTCCAGACAAGCTCCCTCCATTTCAATTGTTAAATTTTTTTTCCTCTTTTGTCCTTCTCCCATTATTAAATTCTGTTGCTTCCTGAAATGTTTCGGCAAGGTCTTGCAAATAGAAAAGGCATCCTTGTTCCTCAAATAAATACAAAACAATAAAGAATTCTTTATCCTTTGTAATAAATCGGGAAAGGGGCGATAGTAGAAAGGCAATTATGTTCGCTCCATTCGCTATTCACGCTCCGACGAAGGGCTAAACGCTCGAAACAGCTTTCTAATCTCTTTACGGTGGGCAATTTACATTCTGAACCCAGTTGATCATTAAAACCAACTGAGTTATTTGTCAAGTTCCCCACCGACGCAGCATCAGAGTTTCTTCAGAAACTTACCCCCTTTATTCATATGGAGTAACCAGTGTTTTGTTAACGTTAAAGGACTTTGATATTTGTTAATTCATTTTCACATACCGTTATCATCTTGGCTGAGCTCAGTTGTTGCCCCCTATGCCACTATTTCCAGTTCAGCTTAAGTGTACTTAGTAAGAGGTGATTGGCTAAACGTTTTTCTCATCAAGGCTATAGCAGCTCATTAACACGAGGAACCAAATAAAAAATCCTAGTAATTGAATTTATAGTAAATTAAGCTGGTTAATTTTTTTTCTCTCTCTCTGTAGGTGTCAACATTGTCTTGCTATAGAAACTGCATCAACAGGAATAACGAAGGTAATATACCATGATATTTTCAACGCTTCAGATTCTCGTTATCAGTATAGCATTTAAACACAGATAGTATATCTTCAAGAAAATCCACTGAACACTGTATCAAAAACATAAAATACGACCTTTTTAACCCTATTTACAGATATCCATGTTATTCTCAGTTTTGGAGACATTTCCTTGGCCATCTTTTGAATGATACATGGACTAAGTTATTTAACTACGTGCTTAAGCTTTAAGTAACCTCTCTATTACGTTGTCCAAATTTTCCACCAAGAAAACAATATGTTTGAAATAGTTTCTTGCTTAAATTTCATCCGCTATACCAGGAAACCATTTGTCTGATCATTTCTCAACTGATTACTCATGATTTAGTCCAGAGCGTTTAAAGCCCACTATAAGTCTATTATTGAATAGCGCCTTATTTACTGCCATAGGGTCTGTTTTAGTATGTACTGTTGTATAGACTGATTCTTGATATTGCCATGTATTGACAGTGATAATAGTAGTTGAATATTGATCACCAGTTAGTAAGAACGGTTGTGCTTCCGTTTTTGTTTTCAATTACAGATCAAGAAGCTCTGACTGCAAACGCAGTCTTTAAGCAACGCGTCCGCCGTAAAGCCCTAACACCCTTTCCTGGTAAGCTTAAACACCAGCCAATAAATGTTGCTAAAATTGCCTTACCACAGAAATTTTGCTATCACGACTGCAATTCGTTGGGCGGAAGAAAAGTGTAACCTGCAACGTGCAGGGTTCTTGCTAAATTTTTTCATAGAAGGTAAAAAACCAGAAATAGCAGGTAACTTTGTTACCTGCTCTTCACGCCAGGGGTGTAGGGGCCGCGTGGGGGTCCAGGGGGCGAAGCCCCCGGGAGCTACTGGGTTTTCCGTGATTCAAAGTGTCTTTTAACATGACTCGTCGCACCCTTTTTCATGAACCAACAAATCGTTGTTATAGTCAAAGTGATCATTTTTATTTATTGACCGTGGCACTTTAGTATTATGCAACGTTTATTCATTTTTTCTTTCAAGATTATGTTACTTTTCTTCAACAAACTTAATACTAAAAACTACTTTGAAATACTACTAAGCTTTGACTGCAACAGGGAAAATACAAGTGCTCAAAACTCAGGATTCAGAAGACAATGCACGGGCAAGCTTTTTTAAGTGTTAACTTGACGTTCGTATCGATCACTGTCACGTGTCAGCGGCTGTTAAATTAATTTAATACTCAGCAAAATAAAGTAGGTTATACGGTACTATTTTATTGATTTTTACCCACCACCGCTTTTCTGACACTTTGGTTGAAAACCAAATTCTAACAGACTTTTCTGTCGTTTTCTACGTGTGGACGCCATTTTGTAAACGTTTCTCAATGGATTATGGGGGGTTTCCCCTGGCCACGAGAGGAATGGAAAGGAAACATGGCGGACGTCGTTTCGAGGGGTGGAAAAACAAGTTGGATTGCTTCAACAAATGATGTATTTCAAAGCGGTAACATCTGCTAAATATCTTCACAGCGTTGGTTCGAAGGGAAAGCAATTTTTTCCCATAAACGAAATGGGATTTCACCTTTGAACAGACGAACATTCGTTGGATAATTTCGGTAAATATTTCAGTGAATTGAAACAGCCGGTAACATTTACTTGAACAGCCGGTAAAAATTACCGGTTACCGCCTCTTAACAAGAACCCTGACGTGAATAAGCCACAGCAGAATGCGTTTAGACTTGGTCACAAGTATAGTCATGGTTAGAAGCCACGTTAGAGTGTGATGTTCTCAATAACGTGTCAAGCTCGACATCGTTTAATTGGCTCGTATTGTTAGCGTTTGCAAATTCTTTTAATACGTTGTAGTATAAAGTCGCTATAATGAACCACTGTGTCCTTCGTGATTATTCTGCGTTTTTAATTTTCGAACGTGACCATAAAGTTCTCTTTGATTTTGTAATAATAAGCTATAGCAGAAATGTTAGTTAATAAGGATACCAGCATCACAGTGGAGCGGTTTACAGAATGTTAAGTTAAGAAAAGAGGATTTCTTTTACTAGGCTTTTCGTGATCAAATCTGCTTATTTTTGGATCAGAGCGCTCAGACATTTTTACTGAAGTTGAACTTCTTATTTTAGAATGCGGAGTCTCGTCACCAGACCGGTCTGTAGACTGGGCCCCGGAAGTGGTTAATGTAACCTTTGGACAGTATGAGAACACTAGCTACTGGTATGTGAACGTATCTTGGACTCCGCTAAATGGTAAGTGATTTTGGTTGATATTTATATACTAGGATAGGTTAGAAAAACTGAGAATTTACATTCCGTTCAAGAAAAGACAATGCAGAGTGACGTACCAAACCACGCCGCAAGGTTGAGCGAATGGCACCGAATGGTGATCAATACTCAGTGGTTGTGCTTTTGGGAGTTTAAAATTATTGTTTGAGAAAATTGCACGGGATCTTGGCTCAAGCTAGGTTACAAGATAATAAGATTAAAGAAAAAGTTCTTAAAAAGGGTTTTGTTCAAACTTTGCAGCCGACGGTTTGGTTAGCCATAAGTTTCACAATAAAGACGAGTGCTATCATTCGCCTGTCAAAGTTGTCTTCTAGTTTAACTTAAATAAAATGGTATTTTTGTAATCTATTGCAGATTCTTATGGAAATTGGACTGATATTTTGGTTAAACTCTTAGTCTTCACTCCCACAAATAAACTGTTATATGGAAGACAAACAACCTGCTCTGTGCATCCTAAAGTAAGTGAGAAAACATGGCAAAGTCCTTAGGTGGAAAATTTTAGCTAAAAAAAGAATTTATCACGGAGCTCGAGATTAAAAAATAACCACCATGAAAACATGTGGGAAACAAAAAAGTATGCATACCAGGGTTTAATTGAGATGTACTATTTTGTGTTCAGTTACTCTATTGAGTTTAAGCGTATTTCTTTGGTTACAATAACAGCTAAATCTTTAGTCAGGAGGCCTCTCTCACCGGGGTAGATCGGTCATAGAGGTCCTAGTTGGTCAACATCGTGTTGGACATCACTCAACGATTGATTTGGTCAAACTTTTCTTATGTAATACGTTAACATTATTTAGCATTATTGCAACGGAACACGATTGTAAGGTGGTTCGATACAGTTTTTTTCCTTTTTCACAATGACAGCTAGATCTTTAGTCGTAAGGCTCAATGCACATTTTGGTGTCTTTTGAAGCAATTTCATTTAAATGGTGTTCTTCTTTCAGTCCAATTCATTTCATTAAACAGAAAGCATGGTTTAAAATGTTTACCCGATTTATTTGAAATCAAGCATACAGAATTTTTTTGTTCTTGCATTTTTCCCTTGCCATACATCATAATTTCAAAAACTGGCATCAGATTTTCTATAATACATTTGGCTGGTCCAAAATTCATGCTTTATCGATCTTCGATTTTTTGGTATCTCGTTTCCATGGAAATATCGATTACCCTAAAACACATTCAACCAAACTTTTATCTTTTCTCAACAACTGGTGTAATTTGCACATTGATAAGATCAAGGGAAAATTGGTAAAGCGCCAATTGAAAATGCCAAGTATGGTCCAGAAAAAGAACTGTATCGAGCCACCTTAAATTGCAATTTAATGTTAGCATCGATTTCCATCGGGGGAGCAGTTGTATGGCAGAGTCGTCACGGCGATCATTTGGGAAATTTGTAGTTTTCTGAAAACGTTTTCTACTGCTTGTAAATTCCGTATGCACCAACTGAAAAGTTCTTATTTAATGGAAGGTCTTTATATAAAAGATGCTCGTACTAGATACTCCTGTGATTTTTTTCCCCTCTTTTTGTTTCAGAATCTTACTTTTCTAAATATTAACATCTCTTCGCATCATTACGAGTATCCTAATCCCATTCTTTTAAAGGTGAGTAATAAATTAAGCCATTCGCTTTCGTTTCGCGTGCTTTGTACAGCACGCAGCAGCTCGTTTAACAACACTTTCCTTAAAATATAACCGTATTACACCCATCTTAAAAGACCTACACTGACTACCAATAACTGAACATATAAAGTTTAATTTCACTTTTAAAGCGTTACATAATTTTTCCTTGCTATTGACAAGAATTGATAAGCCTTTACCGTCCTTCAAGAACTCTGCGGGGAGCAGGGATGGCGCAGTGACCACGGGTTCGATTCCGGACCGGCGTCATATGTGGGTTGAGTTTGTTGTTGGTTCTCGTCCCTGCTCCGAGGGATTTTCTCCGGGTCCTTCGGTTTTCCTCCCTCTACAAAAATCAACACTTTCTAAATTCTAATTCGATCTGGAAACATGGTGGATGAAGAGCTACTTCGTGGAAATGCCACTGCAAATTCCCTTTTTCACTTATTTTCCATTATTTTATCTACATCTCTCCGTCTTAACTGCAACAGCTATAACTTGAAGTCTTTTGGACCTAGAGCTTTTGCTGTCACATAGCTACAACTCTGGAATGTTCTACCAATGTATATGAGGAAATCTGACAGTCTAAATTGTCAAACTCGGCTCAAAACTCATTTATATAAGAAGCCTTTACGGAATAATTTTATGACTATTGTTTCATTTTATTTATTATTCACCTTCACCATCCGTCTTTGTGCCTTCGTGGCACATTAGGGCCTGTTATGTTATTATTTTTCTATGTTAATTATTATATATTATGACTTGTTCTGCCACCAACTCACGCTCGGATAGGTGCTATAAAGCACTACTTATTATTGTTATTGTTATTATGATGATGATGATGATGATGATTATGATGATGCAGTAAAACTATCCGTATGCACAGTAAAATAAAGCAACACAGGGCGCATAGTGTAACCTGTGAGCTAAGCGAACTCATTTAAAATTTCTTGAAGGTTGGCGCGCTTCCTTACTCTCCAAAAGAAGACCGATGCAGACATAAAAGATTATTATCCACCTGCTGTAAGTTGCATTCTTTCACAGAACTTCAAATTTGTTATAAATTACAACATTGATATTATATAGTTCACCACGTAATGTACCAGTGAAATCGAAGCTTCGACACTCCCCCCGGGACACCCTCGGGCATTTGACTATTTTTGGAAAATTTGTTCAAATACCCCCCCCCCCCCCCCCCCGCTCATCGGGCCGAAAAGCTTTTCAAAATGCCCATCATAGGTCAATTTCAGGTGATCAAATGGACCCCACCCCCAGGAAATCACCAGATTACTGTTTTAACTTTTCAGTAGCTTCTATTGTGCGTCTAAAGCTGTGCGTGTAACCATGGTTTATTAGACAACACCCTTACATGCCACGAGGCACGAAGAGGACAGGTAACAGGTAATCACCAAAGAGAACTAATAACAAAGTTGACAAACTTTAATGTCGAATTCAATATTATCAATAGAAAATCTAATATAAAAGTAGCGTTTTGTCGATGTGAATCAATTGCAAGTAAGTATTACACTAGACCAGTGTTCACCTCGTAGTGAAAAACGTAGGACATATTTCAATTTAAAATATGTAGATTTAATACCTCTGTTTCGATTGGCGCCAATTTTGTTCAATATTGGATATATCAGTAAAAGAGAAACAATTACAAAGTTTCCAAATTTTATGTCAAATCAATAAACCAATAACAATAATACGGAACAAAGCTTGTGCAGGCCTTTGGTTTTCAACCAATCCGCCACGAATCCGTAATCTTTTCCTTCGAATTCATCGAGGCTAGCGATCAAATTCCTGACCCCTCTATGAGTAGTGATCAAATTCCCCACCCCCGGGAAAACTAAGTTCATCAAATTCCCTCCCTCCGAGCAGGAAAAGGCGTCAAATGTTCAGGGTATGCCCGGGAAGGGGATGTTGAAGATTCGCTTTGACTGGTACATAATTTCAAAAAGGCATTCAACTTTCCTTATCGCGAACTAGCAGTTTTATTCGACAAGTTTCTTCTTAATCTTAAAATTTGTGATCCATTTGTATTTTTAAGTTTCCCAAAGAGAGTATGATCTGGTTTCCCCTTGATCCGCATTCAAATTTCCTGTGCAAATATAAAATTTTACTAGTAGTCATAACTTACTTAGGGCCCCTGCGGATATCATCCGATGACTGATATGGCCACCCTGCTTAAATAAAGTTTGACTTGACCTGACTTGACTTGACAAGTAGTGTTTGAGACATTTTTACCACAATTAAGGCTTTGTTAGTGTCGCTCGTCTGGTCTTATAACTTTGATGTTGCAGTGCCTGACTGCGAGAGAAAAATGCATAAATCCACACTTTGTTTGCTAAGCGATTGCAAAACATGCTCTACTTTTACATTACTCGGTTCAATCATGAATATTTGATCACAAGATATGGCAGCTTGGAAAGTTAGAGGAAAAATTCACTGCGAAACATGCGCTTTTCCCTTTTGTTGATCTAACACTGTTATTGTTTGTCTTTTGCTGTGACTTGGGAGTGATGCGCCACTGTTTTACTTCAACACCAATACACTGCATAGACATTTTTGAAGAACCCCAATTACATTAGAAAGCTGCATGCCATCTCAAGGCGGGGAGGGTTGCGCAACTACTGTACCTTCCCCCTAGATCCGTTTCTGCTTTACTTTTCATTTGAGTGTCGAAAAGTAGGCGGTTTTGCTATAAATTTACTTTAACTACGCCACACGATTGGCTTAAAAACTCGCGCCCCTCTTTTTTATCCAATCAGAAGAAAAACCAAAAATCAATCGTAACTCACTGCATGGCAGTCATTTTCCTGCGCTTTGCATCAGTTACATGCAGTCACTTACAGTTTTGATTAATGAAACTTATCCCACACCTTAAAAATGCTTGGAGGATTGTTCATTGTAACACGCGAGTCAGTAACCAAACAAGTGTTGAACGTTAATATAAATGTAATCGTACTAATAAATAACTCTCTGATGTAATGTAATTTTTGTTTTTCTACTCTGCAGCGTTGCAGCCCACAACAGGTTAGTACGCCCGACAAACATACGTGTACATGTGCATCACCTTTAACATGGATCAGTCAATTTCCGAAAAGGAGGGGTCATTTGAGGAGTGGAGTGGAGGGGGGGGGGGGATTTGACAGTCTACTTCATAGTGTTTTTGTGGTAAACGACTTTAATGTGGTACTGTTTTAATGTAACACGTCTCGATACTTGAACAGGCTTTCTTTAACTGATTCACTACATCTTCTGCTTCAGATGTTTTTCCAACAACCACACGCAGGAAATCAAGTGAGTTTAATGATCATTATTACATAGCTGGCGTTTTTCCCGCTACAACACGCCCATTCATTGGCTAGTTCATGGTTACATGACATCAATAGTGAAACTGATTACTGTTAATGCCATGAGCGGCAACATTGCGAAAACTGTGACGTCAAACGGGAAACAGTTCACTGTTACCCGCGAAATGTTGACCGGTGTTATACGTGATCAGAGTGCGCTGGAATCTCAGCGCGTTTTTCAAAATGTGCTTCTGTTTTGTTTTGCTAGGTAACAAATCACTTAATGACTGGTCCCAAGAGGTACAGTGAATTTTGTTTCTCTTGAATCTCAATGTCAACATTGAGATTCTCGGAAACACAATTCCCTGTTTCCCTCGGGACCAGTCGCCAAGTGTTAATGTTGCTTCTAGTTAACCAGTATACAGTAGTCGTTATTTTCTGCTAATCCCAGGAAGAAGAAAATTAGTCATCCTTGAAGACTTTCTCTGCCAAGAAAAATTGGTCTCATAGCATGCAGAAGTAAATCTTTCATAGACGAGGACACTATCCCAGATTACCCAATTCGAAACTCTTTTAGCGGAATAAACATAGCCAGTTGAAAGAAAAATAATAACCTCAGTTTACGTTTTTTTTAGATTGCTCATTAGAAGAATACGGTGACCTCGTGTGGCATTCATCGAATGTCAACGGATGTTTCTTTCAAAGAAGTAACGGAGATTGGTTTGCAAATATTTCATGGACACCTCTAACAAGTATGTCCTCATCAAAAGCACGTGTTTTGTTGTCAAGTTATCTATGTGGTATGTGTCGAATGATCGCATGTCGAGAAAATGCAAACAAGGACATTACGTACAGGCGACATTCACTGCAACCTTCCCTCGTAATAGCCTATTGGCTTCGAATGTTCCTGTTTCCCTTTGGGAATGAAAAGAGGATTACAGAGCCACTCACTGATTGTGACTTGAGTGTCTGAATATCTATACCTATCTTGATTAATCTGCTGTGTTATGTTTAGTTGAATCTTGCTACCTCGAAAAATAATTCGAGATGTCGGGGATTCGAAGTAGTGACTGAAAAAGGGTTTCCAAGAAAAAGTGATTTGAGCTTTAGGAGGAGGAGTTCTAATCTCGGGGTCCTACTGAATTTTCTAATTTGATCATTGATTATTAAAGCATTATCACTTGTGGTTCTAACCTGCAGATTCTACAGTCACTTGGACAGGATACTTCCTTTCCTTTTTTACGGAGACGTCTCAAAACACAAGGGTTACAGCACAGATGTAAAATGTTTTAAAGTGCCAAAGGTAAATGAAATAAAGCGGTAAAATTGTGCTTTCATCCACACAACCAATTTCGAACATTCACGTGACGTCTTCGCCACCATATTGGTTTACTTTATGAAAATATTTGTAAAATTATCTTTTTCTCAGCTCGCTAGCGGGCGAAATTCAACAAATCCTGTAACCTCATAGCTTCCTGTAGCGGGAGGAATTTTCCCATCCGGACCGCCAAAGTGGACGGAATCCGTCGTGCTGATCTATTTTCGTGAACGAATCAGCGGTAATCCCTTTGTAGCTCGGAGCTATAACTGCACGCATTATCCTGTACCTCTTTCTCTGTACAATTTTAAGCAAAAAGTGAGTCAATTTCAGTCGTTGCTGTATTTGAGAGAATTTCTGTGGAATATACTTCACGAATTTCCTCGCTTTCTTCTAATCAATTTACGGTAGAAAAATCCGTCGGATTTCAAATAAAAGAAAAAAATAAAATAACATTTATTTACCCTCGACAGTATTTATAGCACAAGTGCTAGTGGGCCGAGCAAAGAACTGAAACAAATATTTCAAACTGAACATAACATTGTCAAAATCCCAACAGACGGGAGGCAAACCAGTTCGCTATTTACAAGCGTGGCACCGAGAAACAAATCCAGGTAGTGGTCAGAGCGGAACTCGAACCCGTGACCGCTGGATTGTGAGTTCAACACGTTGACCACTCGGCCATGCTGCCTGCCGGGTAAATAGTTCGCAACGACTGAGAGAGTTTGTATTTAATTTGTAGTACCGACAACTTCAATTTTGCACCAAATTTCACTCCGAAAAACACGTTTGGAGAACTTAACTGATGAACTAAATGCAAGTAACATAAAGTACTAAAGGGTTCGAAATAAATCTGTTCTTCAATACATCTTTCTTTGTATAGGTTTGTTTACGGCGTGTAAGCCAATTCAATGATTACAAAGTTGCGTAAACAAACCCACTTGTAAACCAATTTACCACAGGAAAAAAGATAAACATGTTATTGGCCGGCTTAGGGTCGGGCTTGAAATTAAGGATTTTTCACTATACGGACCTCCCAGCCGGCGAATAACATATGTTTCATCCAACATGGCCGCTATTTCTCTATCATTTGCATTTCTTCGGATTGGTTGTAAATCATCAATAAGGTAATCTAATCAAAGGCTCCTTAGAACAACCTCATGGTATGAATTGTTTGCACCCTTGAGTACCCTGCGATCTGGCGATCTTTGCAAAGTTTATACTTTTATTCGTAGGTTACACGTGCCGGCACAATTGTTATGTTTGTAACTGAGAAGGGATTGACTTAGTTCAAAAGAGAGTTACTGTTGAGGAAAAGATTGTTATTATTACTCAGAAAGGGAATTGACATTTTTCGAAATCGGGAACATTATTAATCAACAGGAAATAGTCAATCTTTGCAAATAGGCATTTTTTCCTGGAAAATGGATTTTTTTGGTATGTTTGTTTGTTAATGATTGTTTCAATTGATACCATTAAGGGGCGTTCGTTTGGGATCAATCCGGAATAAGAATAATTGGAATAACGCGAGTAAGCGTTTGTTTGGGAACTATTCTCATTCCGGAATACCTGGATTTCTATTCCGGCTATTCTGCTCCCAGGATTATTCCGGAATATCCCAAACAAACGCACCCTAAGTGTGGTAGACAAATAGTTTTATTTTTTGGACAAGAGACTGTTGCTGTAGTAGAGACATGTGAAATACTACTGTTTATTTTTTTTTAAAAAAAAACCCAGTTATTGTTGAAGAAACATTTTAAAACTGGTATGTTGTCACCAAAAATATTTTTATACTTTGTCCTTCTACAGTACATCCAGTAAATATTCATATATTATAAGGCCAATGATAGAAAGACACATGCTAGATGTAAAAGTGGTAGGAGTGGACGGAGGGGGAGTGGGCACAAAGCACAGGAAATTCTTTGTACGGTAGAGATCAGATCATTAAAAATATTACATTGAACTACACAGTTCTTTTAAAGGGAAATTTTTCAATAAAATATATAATGTAATTATTAAATATTTTGTTGTTCAGAAGTTACAGTTGTTGTGATTTACAATTTTTATTCTCACTGGTACATAACTGTTTTTTTTTTTGGATATTGGAGCAATATGTTGTCCTTAAGTTTGGCAGAATTTTAAAATCTTGCCTGTTGCACTAAGCTTCCTGGGAAGTATATAATTCACAGATTTGCTAAAATCACGAGCTAACTTGTTATAGTGAAAAGAATGTATGTGGGGCTATTGACCAATTTATGATAATCAGGGATTACAGAGCAGAAGAATGAAGTTACTTACTTCAAATAAGAAAATGTTAGAATGCATGACACCCCCCGGGGAGGGGGCACTCCCTTATTTGGGATATAAAGGCGTGCGCAACCCCAAAGGGTATGGTTTTTCAGCTGTTTTGGTCATAAATAGGGTATCAATTAAAGCTGATTTCGGCCATCTTGATCATAAAAAGGGTATGGTTTTTGCACTCTAGCCTTGATATGGGTATGTTTTCAAGAAGCCACTTTTTCATCATTATCAAAAAGAAAATCAACAAAAGCCCATCACAAATTATGTTTATGCTAATTTTACATTGGTCTGAACTAGGGAACTGGTCAGAAAAAGGGTTTTGATATATGAGTCAGAATTAATATAAATGGGGTTTTAAATTTTTGGTCAGGTCATAAATAAGATAGGGAATATCACAGATTTTGGTCGCAGCTAGGGTAAGGGATTTGGGAAGCAGGCTGCACACCCCCTCCCAATTTTTCTGGGACTAATCCCCCTGGGGGCATTGCAAAGGTAATGAATGAGTTGCTTAAAACTGAAGTTGGAGAACTATGAAATTATTTTCTTTTCTATAGTACTTGCATTTAAAATATTGTAATATATTGATTTCACAGACTGTTACCATGTCAGGGTAAAAAGCAAACAAACATAAAAAAAGTCCAGATGGTACATGTATTGCTACTTCACAGTGCTTTTATTAGAACTCAAGATTTCTGTATAATTCAATCTGGTCAAATATTGCATGACTATCATAATGTACCACCCAAAAATGCTTCAAGTATGATGACAGCAACAAAAAGAAATTATGTACAATGTTTGTCAACATCATGTGTAATATGCTGGCGTGTGACAATATTTTCCGAAAACTTTCCGAACGAATGGCGAAAATTATCTCAAAGTGCCCTTATTATTTAATTATATATGTTGCATGTTCTCCACAAAATGCCATACGATAGGAGGGGGAAGGCTTACCGTTTGTCCCAGATGATAAAGCGTTCATGTCAACATACTGCTTTCTTCTTGTGGCAGGTCAATTCGCCCTCTTCCAAAGATGTCCATAGCCGCACTCTTTACCGAAACTTAAACCTCCAACCAGCTACAACTCTTTTTCCAAAAGTCTCGAGAGGCCCCATAGTAGCTCATAGTCCGTTATTTTGAATTCAAAACACCGCATATTTCGAAATTTTCGTGGTCGTGGGTAAAACGAAAAGTCAACAAAGTTTAACACTAACCAATTTGCAGTAAGCTTATTTCATGATCGCGGTCTCACGCATGTAAGGGATCTTTACGCACGAATCGTTCATTTTATCGTCACTTCTAGGACTTCGACGCCCATTTCTCTGCAGTCGAGTATTCTGTAGCATATTTCCTTTCCATTTCTGGCTTCACAAAGGTAGGTTCCGATCAGCTTTGAAAACAAAAAGCCATCACGCTTCTCAGGGACAGGACGCCATTTTGAATCTGTCCAAGTATAGTTGGACATACTCTCGCCTTTGTACCTCCCCCCACGTACACTGACACAATAGCACAAACAATAAGGCAAACTTGTCGGAGAGTGGGAGGTACGGGGAAAACGTGTTTAATCCAGGTTTAATGCATAAATTAATTGTCTAACAAGTGAGTGAGTGAGTGAGTGAGTGAATGAGTGATTTTTAATTGAATTTCGCCCCCAAACCCTAAACCCCATAGCATGACTTACGTCATACCATGAGGTAAAAATGACTCTAAATTAAGGATTTAAAAGGATCAGAACACTCACCTCTCTCTTAGTAAGACAAAAAGTACATTGAATAAACTGCACATCTATCTCGATGGGAAATAAAACTTAAGTGTGGTTTTATTATTAAATATCATTGCAGAACCAGACTTCTTTCATAGTGGATTCCTCATATGGTTGGAAACCTCACCAATCAATATCCGTCAGTGTAAGTGGCGCATAGACTTGTATCTTTATAGCTAATGTCCCCGATTCCTGGGTTAGAAGAGCTGCGTCAGGGTAAAACGTTTTGAAAAATTTAGCGCTAAATTTTCCTATTTGGTTGTAGGTAATCCGTGCCAATCGTCTGCATCCTTAACCATTCTTGTTCCTTTATGGTTTATTATTATGTTTTTAGTGTATTGACCATTCCTATCTTTTAAAAGTATTATTTTCAGGTTTCCTTCAATTTAAAGGTAATTTTGTCCATGGTCAGAATAACTCAAAATGCCGTGGCGTAGCCCCTTTAAAAACAGTATAGATCAACAATGAATTTTACGATAACAACACAAATTCTTACGCGCTCATTGGCTAATTTTTATCGTCAATAAGCAGACAGACACATGAATTTTTAATTTATGCGATGTACCAACGAGCGAGAGCAGATAATTTGACAGTTTGTTATCGTAAAAAAAAACAAATTTTACGTCAGTTTTTCATGCGTCTGGCCTGTTATAGACAATAAATTTCGTCATAACATTGCCAAAGAAGTCTGCGGATCCACTCGGCTATCGCCTCGTGGATCCACAGCTACTTTGACAATGCTAGAATGAAATTCATGTTCAATAACGCATGAAAAACTGACGTCAATTTGTTAATTGTACGTATTAAAGTGGTACTAGGATCACATTTTTACTCCTAATTTTGTTTTGGCGTATCACACAGAATTTAATGGCAAAATAAAAACGCCGTCTGCATTAGTTCAGAGATATTTAAGTTTGAGAAAATGTGTAAAATATGCAAATGAGAGATCTGAACACGTCACACACTCAACCCAGTATTATATCAAGTGTATAAATAGAGTTAGTATATACACACTCAGTGATCTTGGTGTTTTAAGCAATCTGATTGGTTCGCTATCTCTGGCTAATGAGCATTATTCATCTCCCGCTACTCCTCAGTCTGAATATATGCGTGTAAGGCGCAACAATAATTAGGATCTCCACTACCTTTTGTATAAAGCATACTTTTTGAGTTCATACTGATTTGGAGACGGTGTTTAGGACCCTTATTCTTTGGAAGACTGTGTCAACGAGGGTTTTTGCGAAGATTAACTATAGTATTTTCGCCATGTTCAACGTTATATTCGTATCTATTATGTTTGCGCGATATTCGCGTCAGTTGCTTGTGTGCTATTAGTGGGGCTTGCACGTTTTCCGAGGCATGAATTGAGGAGGCAATTATATTCGGATTATTTAAAGGTTTCCTCTTGAAATGTTTGTTGGAGATTGCCAACTTCCTTGTGTATATACTAAAAACACATTGATTCTTCTGCAATCTCGGTGAATTAGTTGGTGCTATGTAATATTTTACCTCTATTTCAAAGAATAATTGTTAATTATCCTCGGGCGCAGCTATTCAATGATTGCCGCCAGGCATTTATACTAGTATAGGCTAATACTTGCGTACGGAAGCGAGCACTCATATGGCTATAAAAATTGGATGTCTGGAACCCAAAAAGAAGTATGTTGCGTGCATTATCGTTACATACTAATAACTGCTGTAGACTCAGGTGGACATTGTGGAAGCACATTTATTAGCAATCTACTTGGCGAAGAATCATAAGCATTTCTGATACTAATTGTGGCCGGGAGATATCTTTTTTACCATTTGTTGCGAAATTATGTTTGAGTGTAAAAGAAAGTTAACGATATAGTACAAAGGCTGAGCGTTTACAAAAGGCGATAAAGCACTTAAACTATTACGCTTGTTGTACAAAGAAACTTTATTAATTGACTTATACACCACTGATCCTCATCGAAGTGACGGTATGATATAATGCTAATAAGATTTCAGTATCTTAAGAGAAACGGAGCTGGAAGGCCTAATTAAGACAATTGTGAAAAATGAAATGCAGTGCCAACTCTATCTTAAAGAAAAATTATGAGGTCTCACAGTCCATGCAGATAAATATATTAAGGCTAGTCACCAAGATAAAAGTTTCTAGCCTGGCTACCCACATTTGTGCAATTGGAAGATAGGATTTTAAAACATCCATTAATCAATAATGACTCTTCCGATTCTTATGCCGTGAATTAGTCCAAACGAGCCGCGGTTGCATAAAATTTGAATAGTGGTCTCATTTAATGTTCATGTATGTTGAGGCATTCTTAAACGTTATAGGTTGTCATTATAAAGGCGTTTTTTGTACAAGCATGTCGTTTTTCTGTAATTTTTGTAACCGCATGCTTGCACATTAGTTCACGTTTAGAGGGTAGCTTAAATAGCGGCCGAAGGAATGAGAAGGGTTTTCAGATTTAGCTATGTGTAGGTGACGTCATCAACTTGATAAATAACACTTTAATAATTGCTTGACCGAGAAAGGCGGGGTTTTTTTGAATGGTTCAGAGCAATGGGCCATATTTCTTTTTCGACAAACATTGACTTGTTTTATGTGTTTAAAATATGACTTCGAGTGAGAAATTGGGCGATTTTGATCATAGTACTAGCTGTGACAGCTTTAACTGGCTTATTGTATAATATTCTAATCAAACTGTAATACCGCCATATGGCGTTGTATTAACTGTAGTAGAAATTTGAAAGCGCCGTCAAAAGGCTGTAATTTTAGCACAGATAGATCTTATTCCTTGATTAAGCATGTGAAGTATTGACTATTATAAAAAAAAAACATAAGTGATCTGCTAGAATTAACTTTTGTCTGTATAAACCGAGGGTCTCGGGCATTGATCCATTTCGCGGAAGATCGAGATTACGTCTATGGGCATTAATTTGGACGTTTTCGCAGCAGGAAAGTTTAATCTCTTACAGTTTTCAGATTGAGGTAAGCAATGATGAAATCTCTCTTACATATTTTGTACTGCGCCATGTGTTGTTAGATGGAAAGCTGAAGAGTGATCATCGCTAGTAAAATTTCAATATTTAGAGACGCATAACTAGGATGAAGAAGAAGGCCTTGAATGAAAGAAATGCCGAGGGCTGCAAGCGGAAGAATTCGAACCACGTGACCCTGCCGCATACCGGTGCGATGCTCTAACGTCAAGCTGTAGGCTATGACAGCCACACAATTGGAGCGAGGTCAATTTGTTGAGTTCTACTATTTCCCGTGCGTTAGTTGAAATGATGAAAGCATCACATGAATAATTCAGCGTCATAATAAGCTCAACAAATTGACCTTCTCCCGGCTCTTTAATGGGCGTTGTGTCGACGGGCCTTTAATACTGTCAACACCGCGTTAATATCGGACATTATTTTTGTGGTCAATAATTCTATGACGGCGGGTTTAACGGCCTTTCCACCAGTATAATTAGCTTCATGCTTGCTGGGTGATTAGCGATTGGCTAGTCTCAGCCGCAGGTTGTTTGGTGCTTTTCAATGGCATCCATTCGTTACTGGTCGGTTTCCATTTTATGAATGAGAAAGTCGATTTTCGTGCGGCTTAAATATCCCTGGCAGATGCATTGTTGCACGCGTAATAGGACCGATTGGCAGTTTTGCGTAGTAGCAAGTCCTTTAGAGCATGGCCTACCACTATTAGTAGCCTATCGGGTCAATCATCATGCAAAAATTGTGGTTTTTCTTTATAGCGGTTCCCAACAGCTAAGTGGTTCTGGCGGTCAATAATAGACTCAGGCAATAAAGATGTACTACAAAATCCACATGAAGTCCTGGCGGCAAACAGTATACTCTGCAGTATAATGCGTTAATGTTGAAACTGGGTCTACTTGCGACTCCGACTCTGGGCCTTTTGCGTGCACGTGCGCTCACTTTGTCCGAGATCATATTGCGCTCAATTCGGCCCACGTTAGAGATTTAATTGGCACGCCAATTACGTGGCAGAGTCGATTGGCTATGTTTTAGTGACGTGCATTGACCTATTTAATCATCCATGAATAGCAGATAAGGTCTGCTTGTTAAAATGAGGTTTTCCTGTGACTTGTGCTGTCTCTTGCGATAAGGGAAACTTGGCGTAGTCGCGTTAATTTGGCCACTCATTCAATGCTAACTCTGCTTGATCATCTTAGCGCGTAATTAAAGTTGCTTAACTTGCGGGCTACCGTTTGGCCGGCCTTGCTTAGTGCTGTTGGCCTATGGGCTTTAAAGATAGTTATTTTTGTAGATCTATTAAGCATACTCTAGTCTTTTCTGCTTCTATAGGTTAAATGTTATCAGCAATCACATGAAATAAGTAAGGGTGGGTGATACGCATTGCTGACTTAAATTTCGTTAACTATTGTTCTTAAGAAGGCGTTCACATGTTTAGCCCCTAGCCCCGGGTCTGTACTCTGGCGGTAGTGTCGCTGGGGTTGTTTCATAGTAATAGGACACCTTAAAGTAATTCGTTGTAAACGCATATCAGGATTGTTTATGTGTATGGCAAGTATTAAGAGCAAGACACTAAAGGCTACGTAAATATATCGGCCGCGACCACTCGGCTCGCTTATTATGGGGGCCACTTAAGTTTATCTGGGTTCGGCAAGAAGTAGCTCAGTCTAGTTCATTTTCGTGTGTAAAAACGCCTTAACTCACCCCATACACCATCCGATCCAAACGTCACAGCGATCGTTCCGTCCTCTGCGAATAATGACGGGCCTGGTTTTTGGCGGCCTTTTTTGGTGTCGCTTCGGATCAAGCTGAGGGTCGCACCGTATGATTATCTTCACCCAACACCAACGGATTCGCTGGTGAAATTTACCCAATGTGTAGTTGAGACACATTTTATCGCTTTTCAGCTCGATACTGCGCCTCATTTTATGAATGTAGATCTTATAACGTCTTCTGAGTCCTTTGTGGTGCTGCGAAAAAATAGTCATTAAGCCGACCCGATTGTTGAGCTAAGCTTAACAAGGACAGCGATGCATTTTTCAGCACCAGTCGCTTTAATTGGGGCATATACCGGTACTATTGGTTGCCGTAATTATACTGGGTCTATATGGGTTGCTTTAAGCAGGTTTCGCAGTCTAGCTGAGGAGGCCTACAATGCCAGTATAGATAGGGGCTCAAATAAAAGTGTGTAAGTCAAAATCATGAGCTCCATGGCCAAACCGGACGTCGCAAGTAGAAGCGCTCTTTGAAATTGGAAGATTGGGTCTACTTTATGTCCACGTGTACCTTGCGTGGCCTCTTTCGATGAGTCCTGTGCTCACTTTGTTGAAATTTCTACAGGCAAGTCAACCCACTGTATTTTACCGTTTGGCGACCCAACCCATGGTCAACTGGCGATCTTGAGCTCACTCTTCATTACAGCGGCTCTTATCAGCAATCTAATACATAGGGTGTCTGGCCTAGTCTAGAATGGTTTGTTTTTGTGACATTGTTGTGTGTCCTTTGTGAGGAACCTCGGGCGCGTCTGTTTGGGGCATATGCACCTATGCAGGTCAGTATACGCGCTGCCAGTTCGAGCATAATCTTTTCCCATCCTGAGCCGTGAGTCGAAATTTGCTCTTGCTCCGAATTGTACGCCAGGCCAGACTGTGGCGGAAAAGTTCTTCGAATCGGGAACAGCTATACTAGCGCAGGCTAACTGACGGCTACATTGGGTGCCAACAGAACGCGGCGAGGTTCCTCCACTAAGACATCATCAGTCACAAAAAACTTCTACGACAACAATTTTAAGGCAGTACACCCTATGTTTCATGTGCTGGTATAAGTAGGTTTAATGAAGGTGACCATAGTTGCGTTACCTGGGTTGGGCGCCAAATCGGTATAGAATACGTTGGGGACTTGTCAGTGCAAATTTCAAAGCAAATTGAGCACTAGGTCTCGAAGACAACAGGGCAAAGACGAAGGTGCTGCCAACCGTAGACCCAATTTTTCAATTTGGTCTTACTTGGGCGAGTCGGGCGTTTGGCGCACGGGCTTCATGATTTGACTACACTTTTATTTGGTTCTACTGCATCGATAGGCCCTCAGCTAGGCCTGGAACTGGGGGGATTTCCGTTAAAGAACCAATAGCAATAATTAGGGTGGCACTCATATAGTGGTATATTATGCAAATAAAGGAGCTGATTTTCTGAAAATGCATCGTGCATGAACGCGTCAACTGGCATGCTCGTCGGCTTAATGTATTTCGGCAGCGAAAGGACTCAAGACAGTTAAGATCTCAATTCATAAAATGTAGGGCGAGTTGAGCTGAAAAGCGAATACATCGTGTCTAACTAGGGCACAAGTGGTAAATTCGCTGGTCAGGCGATCCCCAGAGAGTAATGCATTACTGTGGAGGGGGGGGGGGGTGGGTAACCGCCGTTATCCAGGGCACCAAAAGGCCACCAAAAACCAGGCCGTGGTTATTCGGGAGGGGGTGGGGATGGTGTATAGGGGTGTATTTAAGGGTTTTACACACGAAAATACCTACTTGAGCTTTTGCTCGAACGTGGTCCAGATAAAGGGGCGCGATAATATTCGAGGTGTCGCGGCATTATCGTGAGCCTTGTCATTGGCTTCTTATTACTTGGGGCATCACATAAACAACTGGAAATGGTTTAGGCTAACACAATTACTTTGGTTGCCTATTTAGCATGAACGAACCTAGGCGACACAGTCCGCGGAAGTATTCTAGTACGCGCGGGTAAAGACGGTCATGTGAAGTTCTTTCTAAGGAAGGCTTAATAGTTTGACGAAATTGTAAGTCGAGAAGGTCACCACTTACTTTTTCGTGATGTGATACATTTTACCTATTAAACAGTAATAGAATGAGAGTTGTTATAGATTACAAAATAACTATCTTCTTTTAAGCCTCTGGCCTAATACAGGACTAGGGCAAGGGCAAAAGCGGTATAGCCGCAAGTTGAACTTAATTGACGTAGGATGAGAGTTGCATTGGGTGGTCAATTAACGTAGACATCCAGCAAGTTTCCTTCGGCAATGGATACACATACAGTCACACACCAACGGAAAACGGCGCTATTTTATAAGGGGGGGACACACGCTATCTGTAATTCATTGGATGATAATAGGTCCTAATAGCACGTGCCCACGAAAGCTTGGGCATCGACTCTGGTTGGTTGGTGCCAATTACAAGTAATAAACCGTGGGCGAATTGAGGCGAAATTTGATCTGCGACCAAGTAGCGCAACGTTGCACGCAATGGGCAGAGTCGGAGTCGCTTAAAGTATGTAACTCCGAATTTTCGATCTTACCGTTTACTGAGAGTCTGTTTGCCAGCGATTCATGTGGATTTGAGTACTATTCTTTATGTGAGTTATTATTGACCGGGCTCCCAAAAAAAAAAAACCCCCCCGCCCCCCCCGCGCACCCAGACCGCTTAGGCTGTTTGGATAGCCGTTAAAGAAAAACCATGGGCAGATGATTGGATGGTACTTAATAGTGGTATGCAGTAAAGGACTGTTACGTAAAAGCTGCTATCTGGGGGGTTGGGGTTGGGGGGGTCGGTCCTATTACGCGTCTAATTCTGCTCTGCATGTATTAGGCCAAAAGTGACTTCTCATTCATAAATATGGAGCCGAGTAGCGAGGTGCAAATAGGCCAATCAACTCTGGTCTTGACTAAGGGTTCCGAATCGCATAAAAATAACGCAGGGCGTAATGGCGCTCAGTATTATACGTAGGAATTGAGCCCGTTAATCCGGTCATGAATTGACTGCACAAAAAATTCATCGCGTATTAACGCGGTGGTTGACGTTATTAAATGGAGCACAACAGGTAGGTCGATAGTCAATTTGTTGAAGTTCATATATGAAGTGAAGATTATTTCAATGTATGCTTTCATCATTTGCACTGGGCAGCGGAGAAAATGTGAACTCAACAATTGACCTTCTGCTCTCCGGAAGGGGGGGGGGGGCAAAAAAAAAAAAAAAAGATCATTGTGTGGCTTCATAGCTCAGTTTGGCAGATGTGCGTCCGCACCCGGTAATCGCGGAAGGTCAGGGGTTTCGGAATCTCGTTGAAGCCCTAGATTTTTTTTGCAGGCTTTCTTCTTTCCATTGGCTTAAATTGGAAAATTTACGGGGCGGATGAGCCCTTCTTCCTTTCATCTAGGCAACCGCAGTACAAATTATGATGATTTATTTCGTATATTCTTTTCAATCTGAAAACTGTGACTTTACTTTGCTGCTGGAAAGTCGCAAATTATGCATGACGTATTCCGATCTTTCCGAAATCGATATGCGAGACCTGGGTTATAGGCAGACAAAAGTTAGATCAGCCAGATGCACTTCATTGTAATAACAACTATAGCTATGACAAATGCTCTTATTCTCATAGGATATGTCTACTGCTTGTAAATTACAGCCCTTATTTAGACCCGCTCTTCAATATCCTCATACAGTTATAAACGATATGGACCGCGTTATACAGATTTGATTGAAGATTGATGTAGCATTAAGTCGTATTAAAAGTGGAGTACAGATTTGTCCTAATCGATCTAAATATCGGGCAATTTTTCACCTCGAAGTGGCATTTTAAAACCTATAAGCAGAGCTAGTATAGTTTGTGAAAAGAAATATGCCTGATAACTCACCTTTTTCCATAAAAAACCGTCTATACGTCGCGTCAAGAATTAATTATAGCTGTTATATATTTCAAGGTAGATGACGTTCATACTAGCATAAAGCTAAATCCGTTAACCCCTTCTCATTCTTCGGCCCTGTTATTTAGCTATATAACTGAAAATAATCGTACGAGCAAGTCTGCAGGTTGGACAAACATTAGCTAGAAAATACGCCTCATGTATTGTAAAGAAAACGTTTATTCTATGACTTAAGGTGTTCGTTTGGCTTATCGTCGCTCAATCCCCCCCGCCGATCCCCACATATCACGAGACAATTATATGGAGTACACGGAGCTTTCATTTTGTAGCAGATCCAGGGCTTGTTTGGATATTTCACTTGCCTATGCAATTGTAAGGAGTGCATTATTGAATTAAGCGGGATTTTAGTATACCATTCTTCAAACGAAAATGTAGGGGTAGGCCGCGAGAAAAACTTTATTCTCTGACTGAGCCCTTTGAGATCCATTATTTTCTGGGCAGGCTTTAGATAGGATTCTGTGCTATTTATTCATGTATTTTCACTCTAATTCGTCTTAATTAGGTATGCCTAGCCGAACGTTCCCTTCCTTAAGCCCATTGAGAATCTTGATTGCGGCATTATATCCTTAATCCTGTCACTTCTGAGGATGCTAAAGGTGTTCCAAGTCGATTATATCAAAGCTTTTTTTTACAACACGCCGTTGATTTTGTATGCTTTTGTAAACGGGCATGCATTGATACCATATTTGTCTCTTTACACTTCGTAAAGCTAATTTTTTGATAGACAACAAATGCGCTACAAAAAAAGATATTGGCTGGCAAGCGCAATTGGTATCAAGATATGTTTGATTACTTCGCGGGGCAGTAAGATTGTAATAAATGTGCTCTTCACAATAGCCGAGCTCTGGCAGTTTATGTTACACATATGCCGCTCAACTTATAAGCTGCGGTTTCCTAGCACCTTCCTGCGCCCAATTTTTTATAGCCATAGGTGTGCCCCCTTCCCTGATAGAAGCTATTATGCGGCCTATCTTTATCCAGTTTAAAATGGCCCTGCTGCTGGCATGCCAGATTGGGCCCGAGATAATGTAACAAATTATTCTTTCGAAATCAGAGGCTAAAATAGTTCTGGCCACTATTTCTCACGCGAGTATTGATTAAAAAAAAAAAAGCTCAAAAAAAAGAATAAAAAAAAGGGGAAAAGAGAAGACTAGATGTGTATTTAGTATATTGAACTACAGGCAAGGTGCATCTCCAACAACCATGTTCAGTCCAGGATAACGCTTTAAAAATCGATTTAATTGAGCGGCTTTCTCGGCTCGTTGCCCGCTCGGAAAACGTAGCAAGTCTGTCCTACAGGCCTATGCGCTGAATTCGCGAAACTATTTATGGGGGCAGAGATAACTTTTCTTAGAACAATGGAAAAATCTATAGATTAATGCTTCGCAAGAAGGGTCCCTCGTGATCAGGGGGGGGGCTAGGAATAATAAATTGGCTCTTAAACATACTGTTCAAATCAGTAATGAATCAAAAGTATGCCCCTCTTATTCAAAAGTATGCTCATATTTTTGTTGTGTGGCTTATCGCATTATTTCACTCGGTAGTGAGCGAGCGAATTATATGCTGCATTAGCCATGATGATCGCGACGTACGCAAATCAGATATAAGCTCCAAAAAATAAAATATCAATACAGGCACATCAAGATTGGCTTGAGCATCCTACGCCAAGATGCGACTGGAGTGTGACTCATACTAGTCCCCACTCTAAATTTCTACACTCCGATATACCATTACTGGCGTTTGCAGGTACCCGTGTGCACTAGTGGTCATGATCTACCTCATTCTGGCATATATTTTACGCACTATTTGCTCTATACTCTAAAGATAATCTACTGCAACTAAGTGCGAGACGCGCGTGTTTATATTTTGGCCATTCCAATTCTGGCTGAATACGCCCAAAACAAATTTGCGGAGTAAAAATGTAGATCCGTTAGTACCACTTTATTAATACGCCTACAATTAACTTAAATTGAGCGTCAGTTTCTACATGCGTATAATTGCAACAATCGATATTTCATTCTCCAGGCATTGGTGCAAAGCTAGCTGCCTGCAGCCATCCACAGTCAGCGGCGATAGTCCTGGATAAGTGTGTTCCTGCCAGGACTTCTATTAGGCCATATGCATTATGGACGAAATATCTATAATGTCTCTAGTAACAGGCGCAGACGCATGAATAAACTGAGCGTATCAAATTTGTGGGGGGGGTTTTTGTGGACGATAACATAACTGTCAAATTCATAACAATGCCTCTACGCTGCGTTGGCGTATCATCGCATAAATTAAAAATTGCAGAGTGTCTTGTCTTGCCTTATTGACGATAAAAAGTAGCCGAATGATGCGCGCCGTCCAGAGCTAATTTGGTGCTCTCAGTCCTGCTCGTAAAATTCATTGTTCGATCTCAGTACGTGTTTTAAGTAAAGGGGCGATAACGGCCACCTCGCCGCCATTTTTGAAGTATATTCTGGACGCGTATGCGACAAAATACCTTTAAATTGAAAGGAAACCATGAATATTATTAATAGCTTTCGATAAGATGATGAGACGAATAGTACCATTCAATTAACTACTAAAAATCATAAATAATGAAACCATAAAGGAACAAGAATGCTTTTTTTTAGTTCTAAGCGATGCAGACAGTATTGCGCGACGGGATTTACCCTACTATACCTAACGATCAGTGGAGAAAATTTAGCGGGGCATTAAGTTTTTTCTCAAAACGGTTTTACCTCTGGGGGGGGGGGGGGGCAGGGGGGGGGCGCAGACGCTAGGCTCCTCTAACCCCAGTGGAATCTGGGAGAACATTAGGCTTTAAATAAGCTCAGATCACAAGTCTATCCCGCCACTTGTCTACACTGACGGATATTGATTGGTGAGCGATTTCCATATCGCATATGCAGGCAGTCAATTCCGAAGTCCTCTTGAAATGAAGTCTGGTTCTGCGCATATGATATTAATGGTTAATAAGAAAACGCATCACTTAACGCTTTTAATATCTGCGCGCATCTGTCAAGATTAGAGTGTGCAGTTTACTTCCAATGCCCACAAATTACTTTTTGTCACTGTAACTCAAAGAGAAGAGCGATGAGTGTTCTATCGCTCCTTTTTAAATCCTTAATTTATAGCAGTGCATTTTTTACCCTCATGGTATGACGTGAAGCTTCATGCCATATGAGTGATTTCTAGGCGTCTTAGGGAGCGCGACAATCTCATATTAAAAGCAATCACGTACAATTTCATCTACTACGTCACATCAGCTTCACTTGTTCAGACAACTCTAATTTACTGGGCACTAAAGCTGCTGGTATTTAAACACGTTTATTAACCAGCAGTTCTGCGTAGGGCCTCCCACTCTGCCGACAACGTTACTGGCCTTATTAAGTTTTGTGCTTATCTAGTTGTCAGTTCGCTGCGAGTTCGGCGTGGGGCATGAGATCCCCCAATACTAGCGTACAAAAAGCGCGAGCAGTATGTTCCAAGCTGAATAGCTTGCCGAACAGATTCAAAATGGGACGATCTCTGTCCCCCACTGACGTAGAGGCGCTGATTGAGCTATTTTTGTTTTTCAAATGCTGAATCGGAGCCTACCTTTGTTGAAGGCCGAGAATTGCAATAGCGAGAGATATTGCTACAGAGAATACTCGAGCTAGCGGGGTGGGCAGAGACTGGGCGCTACGTAAGTCCTTAGAAGTGAGCGATAAACATGATACGATTCGCTGCGTAAAAGATCCCCTTACCATGCTCGGCTGAGCACCCGCGATGCATGAAATTAAGGCTTAGCTGCCAAATTAGGTGTAGTCGTGACTTACACTTTTGTTGACTTTTCGTTAATTCACCCTGCGCACCATCACGCCAAATTTCCGTAAATAGGCTTGCGACTGATTGTCTTGTGAATTCGAAATAACGAGATCTATGAGCTAACCTACTTAGACGTGGCGCTGCATGCGGGACTTTTGGAATTAAAGAAGTATGTAGGCTTGTGTGGCAGGATTAATAAGTTTCGCGTAGGGGGGGTAAAGAGTAGCGGCTACATGCGACATTCTCCTTGGGGATAGAGGGCGAATTGACGCATGCCACACGCCGCAATAGGCGAGTTATAGTTGGGAGCATGAGCGCTTTCATCATACTCAAGGGACAACACGCGATAAGTCCTTCGGCCGTAAGAAAACAAAAAAAAAAAAAAAAGAAAAAAACCCTCCCTATCGTTATGGCTATTTTATGTGCGATGTTAACATAGCACGGCATTCATATATAATTTCAGAATTCAAGTACGCGCGGCGACTTTGATGATACTTTTGCGGCCATCCCTTCGGAAAGTTTTCCGGAAAAGTATTGTCACACCGCCAGGCATATTTAGCAGCATGATGTGTGTAGCAAAGCATATAGTAGGCATAATTTTACTTTCTGTTGGGGCATGTACATCAATACTTCGACAAAGCCATTTTTAGCCGGTGGATGACATTATGCATAGTTCATAGCAAATGATGTTGACCAAGATTGAAGTTATACAGAAATCATTGGACACATGTTCTTAATAAATAGCAGCTGTGCACCAGTAGCCCCAATAACATTTCCGCTAAACCGATGGCTAGGAACTATTTTTCTTATTTTGTGTTTTTGCTGGCTTTTTACGCCTGACATGGTAACATGTCTAGCTGAAGAATGGCAATATATTACAATATTTTAACTCTCGCACAGTGACTATTAGCAAAAGATAATCATCTTCAATAGTTCTCGGGCATACTTCAGTATTTGAAGCAACTTCATATCATATAGCTCTTATGCAATGCCCCGCAGGCGCGCCGGATTAGCCCTCCATGAAAAATTGAAGAGCTCGACTCGCCGAAGCGTGGGCCAGGGCACTGCTTCCAAATCCCTTACCATTCTAGCCTGCGCAGCGTCAAAATCTGTGATATTTCCCTCTATCCTAATTCTATGAAACCTGACCAATAAAATTTAAACCCCTATGTATATATTACTGCTGATCCGACCATATATCAAAACCGGCGCTTTTTCTGTCCAGCCAGTTCCTCTAGTTCTAGCACGCAATGCTAAATTATTGTAAGGCATAAGAACAGTAATTTAGGGGGGGGGGGGGGTGTATAGTGGGCCCTTTGTGTGATTTTCTCTTGGTGACGGTAATGATTGAAATAAGTAAGGCCATTCCTCTGCAAAACATACCCATGATACAAGGCTTAGAGCTGGCAAAAACCCATAACGCCGTTTTACTGATCAAGATGTGCCTGGCGAAATCAGCTTTTAATTGATAGCCCTATGTATATGACCCAAAACAGCGCTGAAAAACGCATACCCCTTAGGGCGTTAGTTGATCCGCACGCCTTTATGATCCCAAAATAAGGGAGAGTAGCCCCCTGGCCCCGGACAGCCAGCGCCGTGTCATGCAATATCTAAACAATTTTGCTTTAATTTGAAGTGAAGTGAACTTCATTTACTAGGCTAGCTACTGTTAACTCCCTGGATTATCATAAAATTGGTGCCGCTTAGACTAGCCCCCCCACATAGCATTCTTATCCTCTTACGCATATCACACGTTAATTTAGGCTACGTAGATAGTTAGGCTTAAATCTGGCGATATTATATAGTGCTTCCCAGGCAGAGGCCCCCTTAGTAAGTGCATACGAGGCATTTAGAATTTATAAAATTACTTGGCCAAACTTAAAGGAACAACATATTGCATCCCACATATCCAAAAAATAAAAAACATGATTACTGTGACAGCATGTAGTAATAAAGAAAAATAAAATGCTAAAGCACAACTAACTGATAACTTCTGCATGAAGCTAATCAAAATATTTAATAAATTACTGCATTTATCTGATTTTATTGGAACAATATTCCTCTCCCAAAGAACTGCTGTAGTTCACAATGGAGCGAGTAAAAAAGAGAATTGGGCTAATGCATTTGGGGTGGCGTAATAGTTTTCTATATGATCATGAATGCTCTAGGCCGTAGCAAATGAATTTCCTGTGCATTTGTGGGCCGTCACTCCCCCATCCGTCCCTCTCCCCTATCCACTCTTTAGTTGCATGCTAGCATCGTAGATGTCTTTCTATGCATTGGCCCTTATAAATATAATGAATATTGACTGGCATGCTAGGCTGTAGAAGGAGCAAAGTATAAATAATATTTTTAGGGTGTGATCAACATACGCAGTTTTTAAAATGATTTCTTCTCTAACATTAACTAAGCAGCCCAGTTTTTGGGGGGGGTGAAAAAAATACCTTAAACCGAGCATAAGTACTTTCACCATGTACTGGCTAACTACAGCAACAGTCCTCGTAACAGATCTCCTGGTCTTCGGCTTGTGCGATCGCTCCAAAAATATTTAAAACTTATTTGTCATACTAACTCACACCTTAGGAGTGCGTTTGCCTTTCGCGTGACATATTCCGGAATAATTCCTGAGCGCAGCACAGAAATAGCCCGGAATAGGAAATCCAGGTATTCGCGGCATGCAGTAATAGTTCCGCATAAGGCAATACGCTTTACTCGCGTGTATATCCTGAGTCTTTTTTTATAATTGCTTATTCCGCGATCTGATACCCACACGAACGTCCCGCTCTACACTATGCCGCTAATCCAATTGTGAATTATCACTCATTAACAACAAACATACCAAAAAAAATCGTCATTTCCTCCAGGATAAGAATAAAGCGCCTAGTTGCAATCGATTTGACTATCTTCCTCAGACCTTCGATTTAATCATGTATTCCCCGGATTTCGCAAAATATGATGCAATTCCCGTCATTTCTGAGCTAATGCATTGATAACAATCTTATATCCATCACAGCAGTTAACTCTCACTGGGGCAACTAAGCTCAATCCCATTTCTCAGTTAGCATAACATAACATATTGTGCGCTGGCCACAAGTGCCTGAAGCGCGCTATCGAACAAAAGTCATAAACCTTTGGGCAAAGATCCGCGCAGATGACTCGCCCTAGCGGGTTACTCAAAGGCAGCTTCACGCCAAACATTTCATAGCCATGAAGGTTGTTCTAAGTGCAGCGGCTACTTGATTAAAGTATATTACCGCTTTTACTGATGATTTACAACCAAATCCGAAGTAAGAAATGGCAAATGTATAGCAGCTTAATGAGCTAGGCGCATGTTGCGTATCGAAACATATGTTATTACGCCGGCCTGGTTAGACGTGTCACGCTCGTAAGTGAAACTAATCCCCTTACTAATTTACGAATGCGACTCTTTTTTTTTTTGCCCGGGGACGACGCTTAAGCGCTGCCTCTATAACAATGTCCCTGTATCTTTAATTTCCTAGTAGCGACCTGTAAGGTAATGGGTTCTACAAGATGGCACGCATGTTGGTTTCACGCCAACTTGGTAATCCATTGCAATCGGCTTACCCCTTAGACATTGCGTCTTTGTAATTTCTAAAAAATGGGGGGGGATTAAAAAAAAAAGAAAAAAAAGTAAACAAACCTATAGCAAAGAAAGGATAAGTAGTGCCCAATGCAAGCGAGATATTATTTTGCGAACGCCGGTTAGCTTAACTTCTATGTTTAGCTTGCCCATTTAAAGTTCATCAGTCTAAGTATCTCGGCAAACGTGTTTCTGCCGGTAGTCTGTAAATTTGTTGCAGGAAGTTTGAAGTTGCTAGCTTACAACATTAGCATAGTGCAAACACTGTACTTCAGTCGTTGGCCGCAAAGGCTACTTAGCGCTAGGGCTAGGCCAGCTATGGCCCGATAAATGCTAGGTCGGACGCTGTTGAATCTCGACAAATCCAGCGGTGCACGGCGGGTTCGAGTCCCGGCCCCTCTAGACCTACTACCTGGCATTTGTTTCTCGGTCCGTCCACGCTTGTACAATAGCCCCGCATACTGCGTTTAGCACAATCCCGTCTGTAATAGAGATTTTGACAAGGATTCAGTGTCCGTTGGAAATATTTCGCTTGCAGTTCTTCTGCTCGGCCCACTAGCCACTATACGGCTGATAAAATACTGCTACGAGGGTAAATTAATACATTGCTCTTATTTTGATTTTTTTCTTTTATTAGCAAATGGGCCGAGCTGAGTATTGTTTCTACCGCTAAATGGACATTAGCCAGAAAGGCAGTAGAGCCCGTGAAAATCGTGGAAGTACTATTTCCAGGCAGACAACTCTCACTCAAAGATACTGCGAATGCTAGGCTGCAAATATGACTTCACATTATTTAGCTCTGTAAAATTAGCTACTAGAGAAAGAGGCTACTAGGGATCAAATGCGTAGGCCGTCTAGCTATCCAAGCTCCCCAGCATACTAAAGGCGTACACCGCTGATGTCGACTTTCACGAAAAATAAAGGCATGACTAGCCCACGACAGCGGATTTCCGCGTACCAGCATCTTAGAAGCGGCTCCCCCCCCCCCCCCCCCCCCCACCCCCCCCCCAACGCCCCCCCGATGGAAAAATTGCCTTCCCGCCACAGGATACCTGTGAGAGTTAACAGGATTTGTTGAATTTCAGCCCGCGCTCACGAGCATACGAGAAAATGCCATAATTTTCAGCAAATATTTTCATTAAGAGTAAGCCAACTATGGTGGCGAAGCCTGTTCTAGCGCTAATATGTTCGAAACTTCGGTGCGAACGTTGGGATGAAAGGCACTATATGTTAACCGCTTTATACTTCATCTCTACCGTTGGCGCACTTTTACAAACATTTCACATGCACGTGCCCCAACTGGGATAACCCATTGCCGTCCTTTATGAGACGTCTCTCGTAAAAATAGAGGAATGGACGCAGTATTCCTGTCGGCCAACGCTGACTGCCCCTAGAATCTGCTGAGTTTAGAACTTCGATCTTAAGACTGATAATGGGGCTTTTACATAACCAATAGATCAAATTAGAAAATTCAGTAGGACCCCGAGATTAGAACTCCTCCTCCTAAAGCTCAAATCACTTTTCTTGGAAACACTTTTTCAGTCACTACTTCGAATCCCCGACATCTCGAATTATTTTTCGAGGTAGCAAGATTCAACTAAACATAACACAGCAGATTAATCAAGATAGGTATAGATATTCAGACACTCAAGTCACAATCAGTGAGTGGCTCTGTGATCCTCTGTCCATTCCCAAAGGGAAACAGGAACATTCGAAGCCAATAGGCTATTACGAGGGAAGGTTGCAGTGAATGTCGCCTGTACGTAATGCCCTTGTTTGCATTTTCTCGACATGCGATCATTCGGACACATACCACATAGATAACTTGACAACAAAACACGTGCTTTTGATGAGGACATACTTGTTAGAGGTGTCCATGAAATATTTGCAAACCAATCTCCGTTCCTTCTTTGAAAGGAAACATGCCGTTGACATTCGATGAATGACCACACGAGGTCACCGTATTCTTCTAATGAGGCAATCTAAAAAAAACGGTAAACTGAGGTTATTATTTTCTTTCAACTGGGCTTATGTTTATTCCGCTAAAAGAGTTTCGAATTGGGTAATCTGGGATAGTTGTCCTCGTCTATGAAAGATTTCCTTCTGCATGCTATGAAACGCAATTTTTCTTGGCAGAGAAAGTCTTCAAGGATTGACTAATTTTTCTCTCTTCCTGGGATTAGCAGAAAATAACGGCTACTGGTATACTGGTTAACTAGAAGTAACATTTAACACTTGGCGACTGGTCCCGAGGGGAAACAGGGAATTGTGTTTCCCGAGAATCTCAATGTTGACATTGAGATTCAAAGAGAAACAAAATTCACTGTACCTCTGGGACCAGTCATTAAGTGATTTGTTACCTAGCAAAACAAAACAGAAGCACATTTTGAAAAACGCGCTGAGATTCCAGCGCACTCTGATCACGTATAACACCGGTCAACATTTCGCGGGTAACAGTGAACTGTTTCCCGTTTGACGTCACAGTTTTCACAATGTTGCCCGCTCATGGATCTAACAGTAATCAGTTTCACTGTTGATGTCATGTAACCATGAACTAGCCAATGAATGGGTGTGTTGTAGCGGGAAAAACGCCAGCTATGTAATAATGATCATTAAACTCACTTGATTTCCTGGCGTGTGGTTGTTGGAAAAACATCTGAAGCAGAAGATGCTAGTGAATCAGTTAAAGAAAGCCTGTTCAAGTATCGAGACGTGTTACATTAAAACAGTACCACATTAAAGTCGTTTACCACAAAAACACTATGAAGTAGACTGTCAAAATCCCCCCCCCCCCCTCCACTCCACTCCTCAAATGACCCCTCCTTTTCGGAAATTGACTGATCCATGTTAAAGGTGATGCCACATGTACACGTATGTTTGTCGGGCGCGTACTAACCTGTTGTGGGCTGCAACGCTGCAGAGTAGAAAAACAAAAATTACATTACATCAGAGGAGTTATTTATTAGTACGATTACATTTATATTAACGTTCAACACTTGTTTGGTTTACTGACTCGCGTGTTACAATGAACAATCCTCCAAGCATTTTTAAGGTGTGGGATAAGTTCATTAATCAAAACTGTAAGTGAACTGCATGTAACTGATGCAAAGCGCAGGAAAATGACTGCCATGCAGTGAGTTACGATTGATTTTTGGTTTTTCTTCTGATTGGATATAAAAAGAGGGGGCGCGAGTTTTTTAAGCCAATCGTGTGGCGTAGTTAAAGTAAATTTATAGCAAAACCGCCTACTTTTCGACACTCAAATGAAAAGTAAAGCGAGAAACGGATCTAGGGGGAAGGTACAGTAGTTGCGCAACCCTCCCCGCCTTGAGATGGCATGCAGCTTTCTAATGTAATTGGGGTTCTTCAAAAATGTCTATGCAGTGTATTGGTGTTGAAGTAAAACAGTGGCCGCATCCCTCCCGAAGTCACAGGCAAAAGACAAACAATAACAGTGTTAGCATCAACAAAAGGGAAAAGCGCATGTTTCGCAGTGAATTTTTGCCTCTAAACTTTCCAAGCTGCCATATCTTGTGATCAAATATTCCTGATTGAACCGAGTAATGTAAAGTAGAGCATGTTTTGCAATTCGCTTAGCAAACAAAGTGTGGATTTATGCATTTTTCTCTCGCAGTCAGGCACTGCAACATCAAAGTATAATGACCAGACGAGCGCCACTAACAAAGCCTTAATTGTGGTAAAAATGTCTCAAACACTACTTGTCAAGTCAAGTCAGGTCAAGTCAAACTTTATTTAAGCAGGGTGGCCATATCAGTCATCGGATTGATATCCGCAGGGGCCCTAAGTAAGTTATGACTACTAGTAAAAATTTTATATTTGCACAGGAAATTTGAATGCGGATCAAGGGGAAACCAGATCATACTCTCTTTGGGAAACTTAAAAATACAAATGGATCCACAAATTTTAAGATTAAGAAGAAACTTGTCGAATAAAACTGCTATGTTCGCGATAAGGAAAGTTGAATGCCTTTTTGAAATTATGTACCAGTCAAAGCGAATCTTCAACATCCCCTTCCCGGGCATACCCTGAACATTTGACGCCTTTTCCTGCTCGGGAGGGAGGGAATTTGATGAACTTAGTTTTCCCGGGGGTGGGGAATTTGATCACTACTCATAGGGGGTCAGGAATTTGATCGCTAGCCTCGATGAATTCGAAGGAAAAGATTACGGATTCGTGGCGGATTGGTTGAAAACCAAAGGCCTGCACAAGCTTTGTTCCGTATTATTGTTATTGGTTTATTGATTTGACATAAAATTTGGAAACTTTGTAATTGTTTCTCTTTTACTGATATATCCAATATTGAACAAAATTGGCGCCAATCGAAACAGAGGTATTAAATCTACATATTTTAAATTGAAATATTGTCTACGTTTTTCACTACAGAGGTGAACACTGGTCTAGTGTAATACTTACTTGCAATTGATTCACATCGACAAAACGCTACTTTTATATTAGCATTTCTATTGATAATATTGAATTCGACATTAAAGTTTGTCAACTTTGTTATGATGTCTCTTTGGTGATTACCTGGTACCTGCCTCCTTCGGGGTGCCTCGTGGCATGTAAGGGTGTTGTCTAATAAACGCATGTTTACACGCACAGCTTTTAGACGCACAATAGAAAGCTACTGAAAAGTTAAAACAGTCAATCTGGTGAGTTTCCTGGGGGGTGGGGGTCCATTTTGATCACCTGAAATTGCCCTATGATTGGGCATTTTGAAAAAAAGCTTTTTCGAGGCCCGATGTAGCGGGGGGGGGGGGGGGGGGGTATTTGAACAAACTTTTCCTAAAAATAGTCAAATGCCCGAGGGTGTCCCGGGGGGGATGTCGAAGCTTCCGATTTCACTGGTACATTACGTGGTGTGAACTAGTATAATATCAATGTTGTAATTTATAACAAACTTTGAATGTTTCATGTGAAAGAATGCCAACTTACAGCCAGGTGGATTAATAATCTTTTTATGTCTGGCATCGGGGGAGGGTCCTTCTTTTGGAGAGTAAGGAAGCGCGACCAACCTTCAAGAAATTTTTAAATGAGTTTCGCTTAGCTCACAGGTTACACTATGCGCCCTGTGTTTGCTTTTATTGTTACTGTGCATACGGATAGTTTTACACTGCATCATCCATCAATTCATCATCATCATCATCCTCATAATCACAATAACAATATAAGTAGTGCTTTATAGTCACCTGATCCCGAGCGTGAGTTTGGTGCAGAACAAGTCATAAATATATAATAATTAACATAGAAAAATAATAACATAACAGGCCCTAATGTGCCACGAAGGCACAAAGACGGATCGTTGAAGGTGAATATATAAATAAAATGAAACAATAGTCATAAAAGTATTCCGTAAAGGCTCCTTATATAAATGAGTTTTTGAGCCGAGTTTGACAATTTAGACTGTCAGATTTCCGCATCTACATTGGTAGACATTCCAGAGTTGTAGCTATGTGACAGCAAAAGCTCTAGGTCCAAAAGACTTTCAAGTTTATAGCTGTTGCAGTTAAGACGGAGAGATGTAGATATAAAATAAAATGGGAAATAAGTGAAAAAATGGGAATTTTGCAAGTGGCATTTCCACGAAGTAAGGCGTCTTCATCCACCAGGTGTTTCCTAGATCGAAATTAGGAATTTAGAAGTGGTTGATTTTGTGTAGAGGGTGGAAAAACCGAAGGAACCCGGAGAAAATCCCTCGGAGCAGGGACGAGTACCAACAACACACTCAACCCACCATATGACGCCGGGTCCGGGAATCGGGGAACCCCTGGTCACTGCGCCATCCCTGCTCCCCGCAGAGTTTCTTCGAAGGACGGTAAAGGCTTATCAATTCTTGTCAATAGCAAGGAAAAATTATGTAACGCTTTAAAAGTGAAATTAAACTTTATATGTTCAGTTATTGGTAGTCAGTGTAGGTCTTTTAAGATGGGTGTAATACGGTTATATTTTAAGGAAAGTGTTGTTAAACGAGCTGCTGCGTGCTGTACAAAGCACGCGAAACGAAAGCGAATGGCTTAATTTATTACTCACCTTTAAAAGAATGGGATTAGGATACTCGTAATGATGCGAAGAGATGTTAATATTTAGAAAAGTAAGATTCTGAAACAAAAAGAGGGGAAAAAAATCACAGGAGTATCTAGTACGAGCATCTTTTATATAAAGACCTTCCATTAAATAAGAACTTTTCAGTTGGTGCATACGGAATTTACAAGCAGTAGAAAACGTTTTCAGAAAACTACAAATTTCCCAAATGATCGCCGTGACGACTCTGCCATACAACTGCTCCCCCGATGGAAATCGATGCTAACATTAAATTGCAATTTAAGGTGGCTCGATACAGTTCTTTTTCTGGACCATACTTGGCATTTTCAATTGGCGCTTTACCAATTTTCCCTTGATCTTATCAATGTGCAAATTACACCAGTTGTTGAGAAAAGATAAAAGTTTGGTTGAATGTGTTTTAGGGTAATCGATATTTCCATGGAAACGAGATACCAAAAAATCGAAGATCGATAAAGCATGAATTTTGGACCAGCCAAATGTATTATAGAAAATCTGATGCCAGTTTTTGAAATTATGATGTATGGCAAGGGAAAAATGCAAGAACAAAAAAATTCTGTATGCTTGATTTCAAATAAATCGGGTAAACATTTTAAACCATGCTTTCTGTTTAATGAAATGAATTGGACTGAAAGAAGAACACCATTTAAATGAAATTGCTTCAAAAGACACCAAAATGTGCATTGAGCCTTACGACTAAAGATCTAGCTGTCATTGTGAAAAAGGAAAAAAACTGTATCGAACCACCTTACAATCGTGTTCCGTTGCAATAATGCTAAATAATGTTAACGTATTACATAAGAAAAGTTTGACCAAATCAATCGTTGAGTGATGTCCAACACGATGTTGACCAACTAGGACCTCTATGACCGATCTACCCCGGTGAGAGAGGCCTCCTGACTAAAGATTTAGCTGTTATTGTAACCAAAGAAATACGCTTAAACTCAATAGAGTAACTGAACACAAAATAGTACATCTCAATTAAACCCTGGTATGCATACTTTTTTGTTTCCCACATGTTTTCATGGTGGTTATTTTTTAATCTCGAGCTCCGTGATAAATTCTTTTTTTAGCTAAAATTTTCCACCTAAGGACTTTGCCATGTTTTCTCACTTACTTTAGGATGCACAGAGCAGGTTGTTTGTCTTCCATATAACAGTTTATTTGTGGGAGTGAAGACTAAGAGTTTAACCAAAATATCAGTCCAATTTCCATAAGAATCTGCAATAGATTACAAAAATACCATTTTATTTAAGTTAAACTAGAAGACAACTTTGACAGGCGAATGATAGCACTCGTCTTTATTGTGAAACTTATGGCTAACCAAACCGTCGGCTGCAAAGTTTGAACAAAACCCTTTTTAAGAACTTTTTCTTTAATCTTATTATCTTGTAACCTAGCTTGAGCCAAGATCCCGTGCAATTTTCTCAAACAATAATTTTAAACTCCCAAAAGCACAACCACTGAGTATTGATCACCATTCGGTGCCATTCGCTCAACCTTGCGGCGTGGTTTGGTACGTCACTCTGCATTGTCTTTTCTTGAACGGAATGTAAATTCTCAGTTTTTCTAACCTATCCTAGTATATAAATATCAACCAAAATCACTTACCATTTAGCGGAGTCCAAGATACGTTCACATACCAGTAGCTAGTGTTCTCATACTGTCCAAAGGTTACATTAACCACTTCCGGGGCCCAGTCTACAGACCGGTCTGGTGACGAGACTCCGCATTCTAAAATAAGAAGTTCAACTTCAGTAAAAATGTCTGAGCGCTCTGATCCAAAAATAAGCAGATTTGATCACGAAAAGCCTAGTAAAAGAAATCCTCTTTTCTTAACTTAACATTCTGTAAACCGCTCCACTGTGATGCTGGTATCCTTATTAACTAACATTTCTGCTATAGCTTATTATTACAAAATCAAAGAGAACTTTATGGTCACGTTCGAAAATTAAAAACGCAGAATAATCACGAAGGACACAGTGGTTCATTATAGCGACTTTATACTACAACGTATTAAAAGAATTTGCAAACGCTAACAATACGAGCCAATTAAACGATGTCGAGCTTGACACGTTATTGAGAACATCACACTCTAACGTGGCTTCTAACCATGACTATACTTGTGACCAAGTCTAAACGCATTCTGCTGTGGCTTATTCACGTCAGGGTTCTTGTTAAGAGGCGGTAACCGGTAATTTTTACCGGCTGTTCAAGTAAATGTTACCGGCTGTTTCAATTCACTGAAATATTTACCGAAATTATCCAACGAATGTTCGTCTGTTCAAAGGTGAAATCCCATTTCGTTTATGGGAAAAAATTGCTTTCCCTTCGAACCAACGCTGTGAAGATATTTAGCAGATGTTACCGCTTTGAAATACATCATTTGTTGAAGCAATCCAACTTGTTTTTCCACCCCTCGAAACGACGTCCGCCATGTTTCCTTTCCATTCCTCTCGTGGCCAGGGGAAACCCCCCATAATCCATTGAGAAACGTTTACAAAATGGCGTCCACACGTAGAAAACGACAGAAAAGTCTGTTAGAATTTGGTTTTCAACCAAAGTGTCAGAAAAGCGGTGGTGGGTAAAAATCAATAAAATAGTACCGTATAACCTACTTTATTTTGCTGAGTATTAAATTAATTTAACAGCCGCTGACACGTGACAGTGATCGATACGAACGTCAAGTTAACACTTAAAAAAGCTTGCCCGTGCATTGTCTTCTGAATCCTGAGTTTTGAGCACTTGTATTTTCCCTGTTGCAGTCAAAGCTTAGTAGTATTTCAAAGTAGTTTTTAGTATTAAGTTTGTTGAAGAAAAGTAACATAATCTTGAAAGAAAAAATGAATAAACGTTGCATAATACTAAAGTGCCACGGTCAATAAATAAAAATGATCACTTTGACTATAACAACGATTTGTTGGTTCATGAAAAAGGGTGCGACGAGTCATGTTAAAAGACACTTTGAATCACGGAAAACCCAGTAGCTCCCGGGGCTTCGCCCCCTGGACCCCCACGCGGCCCCTACACCCCTGGCGTGAAGAGCAGGTAACAAAGTTACCTGCTATTTCTGGTTTTTTTACCTTCTATGAAAAAATTTAGCAAGAACCCTGCACGTTGCAGGTTACACTTTTCTTCCGCCCAACGAATTGCAGTCGTGATAGCAAAATTTCTGTGGTAAGGCAATTTTAGCAACATTTATTGGCTGGTGTTTAAGCTTACCAGGAAAGGGTGTTAGGGCTTTACGGCGGACGCGTTGCTTAAAGACTGCGTTTGCAGTCAGAGCTTCTTGATCTGTAATTGAAAACAAAAACGGAAGCACAACCGTTCTTACTAACTGGTGATCAATATTCAACTACTATTATCACTGTCAATACATGGCAATATCAAGAATCAGTCTATACAACAGTACATACTAAAACAGACCCTATGGCAGTAAATAAGGCGCTATTCAATAATAGACTTATAGTGGGCTTTAAACGCTCTGGACTAAATCATGAGTAATCAGTTGAGAAATGATCAGACAAATGGTTTCCTGGTATAGCGGATGAAATTTAAGCAAGAAACTATTTCAAACATATTGTTTTCTTGGTGGAAAATTTGGACAACGTAATAGAGAGGTTACTTAAAGCTTAAGCACGTAGTTAAATAACTTAGTCCATGTATCATTCAAAAGATGGCCAAGGAAATGTCTCCAAAACTGAGAATAACATGGATATCTGTAAATAGGGTTAAAAAGGTCGTATTTTATGTTTTTGATACAGTGTTCAGTGGATTTTCTTGAAGATATACTATCTGTGTTTAAATGCTATACTGATAACGAGAATCTGAAGCGTTGAAATATCATGGTATATTACCTTCGTTATTCCTGTTGATGCAGTTTCTATAGCAAGACAATGTTGACACCTACAGAGAGAGAGAAAAAAAATTAACCAGCTTAATTTACTATAAATTCAATTACTAGGATTTTTTATTTGGTTCCTCGTGTTAATGAGCTGCTATAGCCTTGATGAGAAAAACGTTTAGCCAATCACCTCTTACTAAGTACACTTAAGCTGAACTGGAAATAGTGGCATAGGGGGCAACAACTGAGCTCAGCCAAGATGATAACGGTATGTGAAAATGAATTAACAAATATCAAAGTCCTTTAACGTTAACAAAACACTGGTTACTCCATATGAATAAAGGGGGTAAGTTTCTGAAGAAACTCTGATGCTGCGTCGGTGGGGAACTTGACAAATAACTCAGTTGGTTTTAATGATCAACTGGGTTCAGAATGTAAATTGCCCACCGTAAAGAGATTAGAAAGCTGTTTCGAGCGTTTAGCCCTTCGTCGGAGCGTGAATAGCGAATGGAGCGAACATAATTGCCTTTCTACTATCGCCCCTTTCCCGATTTATTACAAAGGATAAAGAATTCTTTATTGTTTTGTATTTATTTGAGGAACAAGGATGCCTTTTCTATTTGCAAGACCTTGCCGAAACATTTCAGGAAGCAACAGAATTTAATAATGGGAGAAGGACAAAAGAGGAAAAAAAATTTAACAATTGAAATGGAGGGAGCTTGTCTGGAGCTTGTCTGTCTTGTCTAAAAACGTTTTGTGGACTTTACTTCAAGCTAAATGACTCACAGTTCCCCCAACTGTTAGTATGATGACAACGTTTCAAGATTTGAATAACTAAGAATATATTATCTGCTATGTAAATTTACAGATTGTAATGAAATTTAATTTAAATGTTTAATTCCTTTTCCTTTCGTATTTGTAAGTTAATTCGAATTGTTTCACACCAGGATGCTGGACTTGTTCCAAACAGTTTCTGTAATGACAACAATAGGTGAACTTACGACCTTTAATTGCTTCCTTTTCCGAGAATCGAGAATGTTCTTTGCATTAATTTTACAAAAATGTAACTGCTATCAGAAGACTGTGGGAAAGTTACATATCAAGCAAAGGCTGTCGTACGTGTTCCAGATTACATCCATTAAAACACCTTTGAGTTTCTTTCCACTGATGAGTATTATCAAGATAAGAAAGAGATAAACAGGCGTTTTCAGAATAACATTTCTGTGAACTAAGTGGATTTCCGAGAATCCAGAATGTATTTGCATGAACGTTAACGCTAAAAGTCATGTAAAAGAATTGGTTGGTTACAATGGCATAATATGTCGGAAAAGTACTCTTATTTGTAGCCGCAATATGAACTAGGTTACACTGCTCAAAGTTTTTTCAATGTATCTAAGAGAGTTCTTCGAACTCACTTCTCTTTATTGACGAGTACGTGACAATCGCCGGACCATTTCAGCCATGACAAGATCTTTGTTTACTACTAAATTGTGCACCATCATTAGCCAGATCACCATGGAGTCGAATTTTTGACATGTTCTCACGGACAACCTACCTTTAAAAATCCCCTGCAAGCACTGGAATGAAAGCCAGCGAAAACTTCCGCGTCTTTTAATAGTGTTTAAATTTGGCCTGTATACGTTTGTAATGAAAATAGTGCAAAGAGAAAAAGACAAAGCGAAGTTCAATAATTGCATCCATGCGACAAACATTTTAAAATTCCACGGTTGATGAAATCATCTGACTTTGTGTTTTCCGAGCTCAGGAAGGAAAAATAAAGGAAGGAAAAATCTTAGAACTTGAAATTCACTTTACTGGGTAACATATTGATCTATCCTTTGATTAACGTCGGCAAAAAAGGCTTTTATTTCAAGCATTTTAAATTACGCTTGACAACGCAGAATGATGCTCAGGATATGTCTGAATATTAATTTTTTACCGACAAATTCGAAGAATTCGATGGCGACGGCATTGCTTTTCTTGGAAAAATGCTACCTAAAGCACTCAGTGCAGTATTGTGTTTCAGACTAGTAACTAAATAAATGCGAATCTCGTATCCGTCTCCAGCTTTTCGCAAGAACAGAAAACTAACTTTAGATAAATGAAGTAAATATCTTACTTTATCAACATAACTGGACTACTATGCTTGCCTAGTTTCAGGAGAATTCGTTGGCCGGCGTTTGTCTACTAGTATCTCATATTCTATAACCGAGCCCGTTGTGTGGAAGATCAAACACCATACTCTGCACAAGTGCAAAATCGCAAGTTTCATTAAACAGAATAGCATTTCGCTTGTCACTATAAATTTTCACGTCTCGTTAACACATAACAGTGATATCTGAAAGTGAGCACGTAAACACATACACAAGACGCGAACTCAGTAACTGTAGCAGCTGCCGCGAACTGTCTGGAAACTGTCATTTATACCGAATAGCTCAAAAAGCGAACAAAACTTTCGCAGCATTGCAGTGCTGCGAACAATACGAGTTTATTTCAATACGACTATTGATTAACCTGAAGAAATACGAAAAGCGAAGGTGTTCTTTTCGGCTGGAACTAAACGATCGCGTGCGACACAAACTCGAGCGTCGTGCACTTAACAGTTGGTAGCGTGACTTCACAATTTCATAGAGAACCGCCAGTCAAAGTGAAGCATTTTACCCTTTACGTATCACATACAAAAGTATACCCTTAAGCAGTCAACATCCTGTGCCGTATCGGGCGAATATACGTCGTTATTTTGATTTTCTGCCGTCATAACACTGCAGGTACCGTCTCACATAAACGTTTCATGATATTAATACAACATGATCACATTTTCGCCAAAGCTTAAATCTTTCAACAAGCGGGAAAAGCGGCGATAGTGAAATTCTAATAATAATAATAAAAAGTTACATTTCAATTTCTTGCACTTAGACTTTGATACGGTCGCCCGATTTTGGCAAAAGCTCCGGTTTTTATAAATCCCGCGTACGTGCCTAATTCAGTGACCTGTTCTTCGAAATATCAGTTGTAATTAATCGCTGCAACACTAGTTTATGCCATTTTCAACAGAGCGTGTCTAGATGGAATACTAGTTACCACAGGCTACCAAAAAGAAATGCTTATAGCGATGAGGAAATCGAGTAAATACGACTCGTCTACTTTTTCCTGTTTATACTTTTTGCTGTCGATGTAGTATCTCTGTTACGTTACTGTATCTCACTTTCACTTAGTCCGAGCTCACGTTTACCTGTTAATCTGTTATGCGAGCAATAAATGGAGGTGCCACAGACCCAGCTTCGATCTACTCTACTTAGTCTCGATAAAGTCACAGCTTTTCTCAATTGAAGGGTTGCAATCTACAATTGCTTTACAGTGCCATGTAGCTTAAGTTATTGGGGATCTCGCTAGACTAACGAACAAGATTTGAAGGTTACCTTTGTTTTGGATCTCTTCACTGCTCGAAGAAAACATCTCCGAAGGCAGAGTGATTCAACAGGACTTGATCGTAGAATATGTTGATCTGATTCCTCAACCAACACACTGACAATGAAGGCAAACAGAGACACTAGAACGATCCTGCTTAGACGGCAGCGTTTCGTAGGCATTAGCACTGAACTCAGAGAGCTTCCGCAGAAACAAGCACCACAACTCCAACGCAAACGTTCAGCATTATGTGTGTCGCCGAGACAGGCACCTTCTCGTGAGCATAAACCTTCTTTGCCATACAGACTTGGATTATGATGTAAATTTAAGACGAACTTTATGTGTTCAGTCAGACGTTGAAAATTTATCCCGTGACCATCAACAGCATCCTGCGCTCATCGTGATCAGTGATGCAGCTCTTTCAAGCACAGTCACGTTCGATTAGTTTAGTGACTAAAAATATAATTTCATTTGTAAACCGCGGATAAAGATACCAAATAGCGTATTTCTTAGCCTCTTGAATATTAACCGCCGCTTTGTTTTCCTTTTGTCCTCTTGCAAAACAAATACTGTGAGGTCAGTGATATAAATGGAGGAAGTTTGACTGTTCGGTCGCAATGAAGTCGTATCCCAGGAGCATATGCGGCAGTTAGGCGGGAAAAAGTCCACAAAAGGTAGGTCCGCTCTGTGTGTTAGCACATCTACGGAAGGAAACGGGGAAGGCTGCCACCACGCTGGCTCTAAGCTACAATCTTGGACAAAATAAATGAGAAATTAAGACCACCCCTCCCCCCATTTCAATGATGAAAAAAATGGCGTGCTTTGGTTAGACCGCGAGTTCATCATTGATTCGGGTGGAGGGGTGGTTTTATTTCTCATTTTATTCTGTCCAAGATTGCAATCTTGGACAAAATAAATGAGAAATTAAGACCACCCCTCCCCCATTTCAATGATGGAAAAAATGGCGCGCTTTGGTTAGACCGCGAGTTCATCATTGATTCGAGGGGAGGGGTGGTTTTTCTTTCTCATTTTATTCTGTCCAAGATTGTCCGAGGTCCACACTGGCGTTACCAGAGGTTATGTGTACTATATAGATCGTTATCCAGAAGAAAATAGCTGCCGTCGCACGTTCAAGAACTGCGGAAAAAAATCCAACTGAATAACAAGTGAACCCTCACGTGCGTGATTGATGATAATGAATTCATAGTACGGGATGTTTTAACTGTAGGTCATGAACTGTATTGATGCCAAATTAAATATGTATAAATGCGTGTTCATGAGCAGTTATTGGTAAAAGAATTTATTTCTTTAACGAAGTCAGATAAATATTCTATTGTTCTCAGCTCGCGGAAAATTACAATAACCAGGCATACATCTACTTGAGGTCGACAACTTCTTTTCGCAAAATATTATTATGGAACTCAGTGTTACTTATTCCATGGAAATACACTATGTGTATCCGTTAATTCAGCAAAACTTCATAAGACCCCTGATTAAACACTGTATTTCAGCTGCATCATTAATTACCCTGTGTTTATAAAGAAAAAGAACAACAAAAATTCCCTGAAAATTAGCAACTCATATTTTATTATGTGATAGGCCAAAGGACCAATGCAACAAATCTGAGAGATGACCCACTAATAGTGTTTTCGAAGGCAAAATCACGTAACTTTCATTTTCATAAAAACGATATCACATGACCTCTTAGTGCAAGTGGCCTATATGTCGGTCGACATACCTCTCGTCTGATAAAAAAGAAAAAATTAGCAGACCAAACCGCGGTCTTGAACTGAAGGTCCTCTCATCATATTACCCTCGCGAACTTCGCGCTACATCACTACGCCATTCAGCTTCATGTCTATGTTGGTGTTAATTTAAAGCTATTTTAGCTTTGTCAGGCGAAGACCACAGAGATTTGCTAATTGCATATTTTCTATTGCTGTGCAATTGTTTTCTTTGGTACAAGAGAATGTTTTGCGATTTCCATCTATTAACAAATAAATTGGGACGATTTACAGACTGATACCGTCGATTTTCTACGGTTTAGCACGGTTTTGCGGCAAAAATTAAAATAATATCCAGAGATAACTCTTTATTTAAACGATGGCCAGAATCGTAAAAAACCGTTTTTAATCATCAGAAACAAATTATAAATCGTTTTAAATATATTGTGAACCGTCACTAAAACGTGTATAAGTATCATTTTGAACATGTTCAACGGACGACAGAGAAATGTCTAATACTTAAGTCTTTCACCATTATTTCGTATTATGTCGGCTATGCGAGTATTCATAGATTCTATAGTCTTGTCTATCAGCTGATGAGAAATATCATAGATTGTTCTCCGCACTCTATCGCAGAACTCTTGATATGACTCACGTGTAATGCGCTGATTGTGACCTTCCAGACGCGAAGCCACGTGTAGACTAAGGAGCTTGAAACATTCGGACGCACATTGAATGAAAACCAAATTAAAGTAAATCAATCGGTAGCGTTTATTAATAAGAAAGAGGCGACGAATCAATAATTAGGATGATAACGATGTACTTGTGATGCGAAGTCAGTTGTGCTTGTGCTTGTGGTTATGTGTGGTTCGAACTGAAAGCAAACGATACAAAAAGGCTTATGTAAACTTATCACATACGGGGCAAAATTACTGAATGCTGATTGGCTGAGACAGAGGGCATTTTTTCTTAATTTTTTTAATTGCCCCGGGCAAAATTACTTGATGCTGATTGGCTGAGCACGCCTGCATTGAGTTGGTTTCCCGCTTCAAACGGATTTTGAAAAGAAATCGCTTCTGAGTTTGATCTAAACACGGTTATTTTATCTTAACGTGAAAGAGGATCAACATGCAACAAAGCGCAGTCTTTTGGTGGAAAAGCAAAAGGATTTTTCCGATTAAAAATGCATTGATTCGCAGCCTGAAAAACGTTTGAGTGGAGACGGCTGGTGTTGCACGAAACATAGAATTACAGAACTTCATGGCCGCCAAACTGAACGTTAATTTCTTCGTTTTGCTTCGGGTCGCCTTATTAGTAAATTACAGCTCACTTTATCGGCGTAAAAACAGCGTACATTTTGTTGGCACGTGAAGTTTTCACAGTGGAAAGGACAGTTTTGGATTCAAGAAGTTGTTAGAGCTCGTTTGGACACTTGTTTACGTCTATCATCGATCGAAGACAAGTAGTCCACGCCGTTGCAAGCTTCGCGAAACAGGTGAATAAAATTAGATTGCTTATAGTTTTGTTTGTAAAGAAATGGCTTTGAGTGAATTGAACCAAGTTGCTGTGTTTTGCTTACTATTATAGTAGGCTTTCCCGTGTTACTGCTAGCCTGTTTAAATAATGACAACCGGCAAACCTGTTTACGCGACGGCAAGACCTTGAACCTTTGTACAAAATTTTGCCCTTTATGTGATAAACAAGTAATCGCAAGTGCTCTCGGGCAATTAAGGATTAATTTCACTTGTATTTTCAAAGTTTTCCAAATTGCCCTCGTCGCTTCGCGACTCGGCAATTTTGTGAAAACTTTGAAAATACTCGTGAAATTAATCCTTTTTTGCCCTCGGCCCCATGCGATTACATATACTAATACTAGCTAAGATACAAAACATAATCAAGGATACTGATGGAACACAGATCTTGTACATATGATAATCACGACTAAAGGAAAAATAGAAAACAAAACTTACTTTGATCTTGCTCCTACGAGGGTAGCGATAAACGAAAACGATAGATAGCTTGGGACGATAGCGATAGAGAAAACAACGAGAACGTAGATAGCGCGACTCAAAACTCATGGGAAAACGTGGTGTTAGATTACATAGATTCCAAAGGTTACAGCATGAGTAATAAAACTTAAAAATAAACAAATCCTTGGTGAGTAATAGCTATGTAAACAAACCAAAAATAGAACTTGTAACGAAAGTAACACTGATCAATTGCATCTTTTTGCAACTTCCTAGATACAATGTGGAAAACGTTCTCAATCGGATTTAAGTCTGGACTTCGTGGCGGTATTTTTAAAAGTTCGGCGTGACAACGAGCCATAGCATCACAGACTGATTTGCTGTTTTGTGAGGGATCCCCGTCTTGCAACCATAGTCGATTCAATCCTATACCAGATCGTTCAAACATGGTGTCAAAATGTTGGTCAATAAAAGATGTAAAATATTGCGCATCCATTTTTTCGTATCTCTCACAAGTCAGAACGCCTTTACCGTGAGTTATTGTTACCATCATCTTGGCAACTTTTCCTCTTGTTCCAGCTTTACTCCCCTTAGCCAAGCACCCTTGTTTGAGACCTTCAGATTTTTTTCTCCACACTCTCCCTTTGGGAGCTCGCGCTTGGTCCATGGGGTTCGTCTTGTAAACGAAGGAGACTCCATCTAAGTAAAACGCTAGATTGTCGG
>JAHPZR010035973.1:0-12463 GCA_019787425.1 Platygyra sinensis
CTAGGTTAGGTTAGAAAAACTGAGAATTTACATTCCGTGCAAGACCACGCCGCAAGGTTGAGCGAAATGGCACCGAATGGTGATCAATACTCAGGGAGGTTAAACTTATTGTTTAAGAAAATTGCACGGGATCTTGGCTCAAGCTAGGTTACAAGATTATAAGATTTAAAAAAAAGTTCTGACTTAAAAAGGGTTTCGTTTAAACTTTGCAGCCGACGGTTTGGTTAGCCATAAGTTTCACAATAAAGACGAGTGCTATCATTCGCCTGTCAAAGTTTTCTTCTAGTTTAACTTAAATCAAATGGTGTTTTTGTAATCTATTGCAGATTCTTGTGGAAATTGGAGTGATATTTTGGTTAAACTCTTAGTCTTCACTCCCACAAATAAACTGTTATTTGGAAGACCAACAACCTGCTCTGTGCATCCTAAAGTAAGTGAGAAAACATGGCAAAATCCTTAGGTGGAAAATTTCAGCTAAAAAAAGAATTTATCACGGAGTTCGAGATTAAAAAAGAACCACCATGAAAACATGTGGGAAACAAAAAAGTATGCATACCAGGGTTTAATTGAGATGTACTATTTTGTGTTCAGTTACTCTATTGAGTTTAAGCGTATTTCTTTGGTTACAATAACAGCTAAATCTTTTGTCAGGAGGCCTCTCTCACCGTGGTAGATCGGTCATAGAGGTCCTAGTTAATTGGTCGAACTTTTCTTATGTAATACGTTAATATTATTTAGCATAACTGCAAGGGAACACATTTTAAGGTGGTTCGACACAGTTTTTTCCTTTAATTTTTACAATGACAGCTAGATCTTTAGTCATTAGGCTCAATGCACATTTTGGTGTCTTTTGAAGCAATTGTATTTAAATGGTGTTCTTCTTTCAGTCCAATTCATTTCATTTAACACAAAGCATAGTTTAAAATGTTTATGCGATTTATGTGAAATCAAACATACAGAATTTTTTTGTTCTTGCATATTTCCCTTGCCATATATCGTAATTTCAAAAACTGGCATCAGATTTTCTATAATACATTTGGCTGGTCCAAAATTTATGCTTTATCGATCTTTGATTTTTTGGTATCTCGTTTCCATGGAAATATCGATTACCTTAAAACACATTCAACCAAACTTTAATCTTTTCCCAACAACTGGTGTAATTTGCACATCGATAAGATCAAGGGGAAATTGGTAAAGCCCCAATTAAAAATGCCAAGTATGGTCCAAAAAAAGAACTGTATCGAACCACTTTAAAGGGGCTCAGTCACGGTATTTTGAGCAGCGACAAAATTACCGTTAAATTGAAGGAAACCTGAAAATAACACTTTATAAAGATAGAAAAACATCAAAGATATAATAATACCCCATAAAGGAACAAGGATGGTTAAGGATGGCGAAGACTGTCACGGATTGCAAACAACGAATTTTAAATGTTTAGCTAAACTTTTCAAACCGTTCAACCGTGATAGAGCCCCCTTAAATTGCAATTTAATGTTAGCATCTTGCTGAATGAATGTAAGACACGCGACTCGCACATGGGGGATACATGATTTTAGAGAAGTGGGTTGACCGGTTCGAGATACACACCGGATTCCCGTGGGGAATTTTGAAAATTGAGATCCTCGGAAATGGGATTCTCGACATTCTCATAGGCCAAGTCAGCGTGTTATCACATCGCATTTTCTTTTAATTAGGGGATTTGACCGAGACCCCCGAAGTTCCTTGATCCGCTCCGAGCACATTGATTTCCATCAGGGTAGCAGTTGTATGCCGAGTCGTCACGGCGATCATTTGGGAAATTTGTAATTTTCTGAAAACGTTTTCTACTGCTTGTAAATTCCGTATGCACCAACTGAAAAGTTCTTATTTAATGGAAAGTCTTTATATGAAAGATGCTCGTACTAGATACTCCTGTGATATTTTCCCCTTCTTTTTGTTTCAGAATCTTACATTTCTACATATTAACATCTCTTCACATCATTACGAGTATCCTAGTCCCATTCTTTTAGGGGTGAGTAATAAATTAAGCCATTCGCTTTCGTTACCATTTTGTCAGAAAACTACATCATGTACAGCACGCAGCTGCCCGTTTAATAACACTTTCCTTAAAATATTATCGTATTACACCCATCTTAAAAGACCTACACTGGCTACCAATAACTGAATCTACAAAGTTTAAGATCTTGATGTTCATTTTTAAAGCGTTACATAATTTTTCCTTGCTATTGACAATTGATAAGCCTTTACCGTCCTTCAAGAACTCTGTGGGGAGCAGGGATGGGTCAGTGGTTAGATCGTTTCCCCCCCCCCCCCCCCCCAACCAATGTGGCCCGGTTCGATTCCCGGACCCGGCGTCATATGTGGGTTGAGTTTGTTGTTGATTCTCGTCCCTGCTCCGAGGGTTTTTCTCCGGGTTCTCCGGTTTTCCTCCCTCCACAAAAATCAACACTTCTAAATTCTAATTCGATCTGCAAACAGTGGATGAAGAGCCACTTCGTGGAAATGCCACTGCAAATTCCCATTTTTTATTTTCCCATTTATTTTATCTACATCTCTCCGTCTTAACTGCAACAGCTATAACTTCAAGTCTTTTGGACCTAAAGCTTTTGCTGTCCCCTCGCTACAACTCTGGAATGTTCTTAAAATCTACCAATGTACGAGGAAATCAGACAGTTTTCAAATTGTCAAAACTCGGCTCAATACTCATTTATATAAGGAAGCCTTTACGGAATAATTTTATGAATCTTGTTTCATTTTATTTTATTATTCACCTTCACCTATCCTCTTTGTGCCTTCATGGCACATAGGGCCTGTTATGTTACTATTATTCTATGTTAATTATTATATATTGATGACTTGTTCTGCACCAACTCACGCTTGGATAGGCGCTATAAAGCACTATTTATTATTATTATTATTATTATTATTGTTGTTGTTGTTGTTGTTGTTGTTGTTGTTGTTGTTATTGTTATTATTACAAGTGGAGTGGAGTACAATTCAGGGAGTAATCGCATGAGTAATTTCTAAGTCGGACGTGCGCGAAGCGCAAGGCCGATTTAAAATTACGAGCTCGATTACTCCCTGAATTGTACGACACGAGGTCCAATTACTAATTCATCGTTTCTATAACAAATTTCGGAATTAAAGATGTCTTTTGAGAAATTCCTTCGAGCGAAAACGTCTGTAGCATAAGTTGAAGACTTGTGAAAAATTGCGAAAGAAGCCATTAAATCGCGCGTAATTGGGTGCGAATCATGTGGGTATCCAATTACAGAAAGTTTAAATTGGACACCCACATGATCGTGTGCCGATTACATGACAAATAGGCACGCGGAGAGCCAATCACAATCGAGAATTTTGTTATAGATATGTTTACTATTATTATTATTATTATTATTATTGCTAACTTGTATATTTTAGTATCGGTGTGTTAAATAAGCTTTCTAGGGACTATTTACCCACTTTTGGTGAGGATTATCGAGTCGGTTGAACATTGCTAACAAAATATTGTCTACGTGTTTCACTACGAGTAGAACATTGGTCTAGTGTAATACTTACTTGCAATTGATCCACATCTACAAAACGCTACTTTTATATTAGATTTCTATTGATAATATTGAATTCGACATTAAAGTTTGTCAACTTTGTTATTAGTTCTCTTTGGTGAGTACCTGTTACCTGTCCTCTTCGTGCCTCGTGGCATGTAAGGGTGTTGTCTAATAAACCATGTTTACACGCACAGCTTTAGACGCACAATAGAAGCTACTGAAAAGTTAAAACAGTAATCTGGTGATTTTCCTGGGGGTGGGGGCATTTGATCACCTGAAATTGACAGTATGATGGGCATTTGAAAAGCTTTTCGGCCCGAGGAGAGGGAGGGGGATTTGTTCAAAATTTTCCAAAAAAAGTCAAATGCCCGGGGGTGTCCCGGGGGGATGTTGAAGCTTCGATTTCACTGGTACATTACGTGGTGAACTATATAATATCAATGTTGTAATTTATAACAAATTTGAAGTTCTGTGAAAGAAGGCAACTTACAGCCAGGTGGATAATAAACTTTTATGTCTGCCTGGTCTTGTTCTGAAGAGTAAGGAAGCGCGCCAACCTTCAAGAAATTTTAAATGAACGTTAACAGAATCATACTCATTGCTTAGTACAACTCTAAAAATAACAATTTCTACTTTAAAAATATTCAGCTGCTTCAATATGACAACAACGACAAAATTTTGTTAGCAATGTTCAACCGACTCGATAATCCTCACCAAAAGTGGGTAAATAGTCCCTAGAAAGCTTATTTAACACACCGATACTAAAATATACAAGTTAGCAATAATAATAATAATAATAATAATAGTAAACATATCTATAACAAAATTCTCGATTGTGATTGGCTCTCCGCGTGCCTATTTGTCATGTAATCGGCACACGATCATGTGGGTGTCCAATTTAAACTTTCTGTAATTGGATACCCACATGATTCGCACCCAATTACGCGCGATTTAATGGCTTCTTTCGCAATTTTTCACAAGTCTTCAACTTATGCTACAGACGTTTTCGCTCGAAGGAATTTCTCAAAAGACATCTTTAATTCCGAAATTTGTTATAGAAACGATGAATTAGTAATTGGACCTCGTGTCGTACAATTCAGGGAGTAATCGAGCTCGTAATTTTAAATCGGCCTTGCGCTTCGCGCACGTCCGACTTAGAAATTACTCATGCGATTACTCCCTGAATTGTACTCCACTCCACTTGTAATAATAACAATAACAACAACAACAACAACAACAACAACAACAACAACAATAATAATAATAATAATAATAATAAATAGTGCTTTATAGCGCCTATCCAAGCGTGAGTTGGTGCAGAACAAGTCATCAATATATAATAATTAACATAGAATAATAGTAACATAACAGGCCCTATGTGCCATGAAGGCACAAAGAGGATAGGTGAAGGTGAATAATAAAATAAAATGAAACAAGATTCATAAAATTATTCCGTAAAGGCTTCCTTATATAAATGAGTATTGAGCCGAGTTTTGACAATTTGAAAACTGTCTGATTTCCTCGTACATTGGTAGATTTTAAGAACATTCCAGAGTTGTAGCGAGGGGACAGCAAAAGCTTTAGGTCCAAAAGACTTGAAGTTATAGCTGTTGCAGTTAAGACGGAGAGATGTAGATAAAATAAATGGGAAAATAAAAAATGGGAATTTGCAGTGGCATTTCCACGAAGTGGCTCTTCATCCACTGTTTGCAGATCGAATTAGAATTTAGAAGTGTTGATTTTTGTGGAGGGAGGAAAACCGGAGAACCCGGAGAAAAACCCTCGGAGCAGGGACGAGAATCAACAACAAACTCAACCCACATATGACGCCGGGTCCGGGAATCGAACCGGGCCACATTGGTTGGGGGGGGGGGGGGGGGAAACGATCTAACCACTGACCCATCCCTGCTCCCCACAGAGTTCTTGAAGGACGGTAAAGGCTTATCAATTGTCAATAGCAAGGAAAAATTATGTAACGCTTTAAAAATGAACATCAAGATCTTAAACTTTGTAGATTCAGTTATTGGTAGCCAGTGTAGGTCTTTTAAGATGGGTGTAATACGATAATATTTTAAGGAAAGTGTTATTAAACGGGCAGCTGCGTGCTGTACATGATGTAGTTTTCTGACAAAATGGTAACGAAAGCGAATGGCTTAATTTATTACTCACCCCTAAAAGAATGGGACTAGGATACTCGTAATGATGTGAAGAGATGTTAATATGTAGAAATGTAAGATTCTGAAACAAAAAGAAGGGGAAAATATCACAGGAGTATCTAGTACGAGCATCTTTCATATAAAGACTTTCCATTAAATAAGAACTTTTCAGTTGGTGCATACGGAATTTACAAGCAGTAGAAAACGTTTTCAGAAAATTACAAATTTCCCAAATGATCGCCGTGACGACTCGGCATACAACTGCTACCCTGATGGAAATCAATGTGCTCGGAGCGGATCAAGGAACTTCGGGGGTCTCGGTCAAATCCCCTAATTAAAAGAAAATGCGATGTGATAACACGCTGACTTGGCCTATGAGAATGTCGAGAATCCCATTTCCGAGGATCTCAATTTTCAAAATTCCCCACGGGAATCCGGTGTGTATCTCGAACCGGTCAACCCACTTCTCTAAAATCATGTATCCCCCATGTGCGAGTCGCGTGTCTTACATTCATTCAGCAAGATGCTAACATTAAATTGCAATTTAAGGGGGCTCTATCACGGTTGAACGGTTTGAAAAGTTTAGCTAAACATTTAAAATTCGTTGTTTGCAATCCGTGACAGTCTTCGCCATCCTTAACCATCCTTGTTCCTTTATGGGGTATTATTATATCTTTGATGTTTTTCTATCTTTATAAAGTGTTATTTTCAGGTTTCCTTCAATTTAACGGTAATTTTGTCGCTGCTCAAAATACCGTGACTGAGCCCCTTTAAAGTGGTTCGATACAGTTCTTTTTTTGGACCATACTTGGCATTTTTAATTGGGGCTTTACCAATTTCCCCTTGATCTTATCGATGTGCAAATTACACCAGTTGTTGGGAAAAGATTAAAGTTTGGTTGAATGTGTTTTAAGGTAATCGATATTTCCATGGAAACGAGATACCAAAAATCAAAGATCGATAAAGCATAAATTTTGGACCAGCCAAATGTATTATAGAAAATCTGATGCCAGTTTTTGAAATTACGATATATGGCAAGGGAAATATGCAAGAACAAAAAAATTCTGTATGTTTGATTTCACATAAATCGCATAAACATTTTAAACTATGCTTTGTGTTAAATGAAATGAATTGGACTGAAAGAAGAACACCATTTAAATACAATTGCTTCAAAAGACACCAAAATGTGCATTGAGCCTAATGACTAAAGATCTAGCTGTCATTGTAAAAATTAAAGGAAAAAACTGTGTCGAACCACCTTAAAATGTGTTCCCTTGCAGTTATGCTAAATAATATTAACGTATTACATAAGAAAAGTTCGACCAATTAACTAGGACCTCTATGACCGATCTACCACGGTGAGAGAGGCCTCCTGACAAAAGATTTAGCTGTTATTGTAACCAAAGAAATACGCTTAAACTCAATAGAGTAACTGAACACAAAATAGTACATCTCAATTAAACCCTGGTATGCATACTTTTTTGTTTCCCACATGTTTTCATGGTGGTTCTTTTTTAATCTCGAACTCCGTGATAAATTCTTTTTTAGCTGAAATTTTCCACCTAAGGATTTTGCCATGTTTTCTCACTTACTTTAGGATGCACAGAGCAGGTTGTTGGTCTTCCAAATAACAGTTTATTTGTGGGAGTGAAGACTAAGAGTTTAACCAAAATATCACTCCAATTTCCACAAGAATCTGCAATAGATTACAAAAACACCATTTGATTTAAGTTAAACTAGAAGAAAACTTTGACAGGCGAATGATAGCACTCGTCTTTATTGTGAAACTTATGGCTAACCAAACCGTCGGCTGCAAAGTTTAAACGAAACCCTTTTTAAGTCAGAACTTTTTTTTAAATCTTATAATCTTGTAACCTAGCTTGAGCCAAGATCCCGTGCAATTTTCTTAAACAATAAGTTTAACCTCCCTGAGTATTGATCACCATTCGGTGCCATTTCGCTCAACCTTGCGGCGTGGTCTTGCACGGAATGTAAATTCTCAGTTTTTCTAACCTAACCTAGTATATAAATATCAATCAAAATCACTTACCATTTAGCGGAGTCCAAGATACGTTCACAAACCAGTAGCTAGTGTTTTCATACTGTCCAAAGGTTACATTGACCACTTCCGGGGTCCAGTCTACAGACTGGTTTGGTGACGAGACTCCGCATTCTATAATAAGAAGTTCAACTTCAATAAACATAGGCACGCAAAGCGTGCAAGAGTTATTTTTTTTTGTGATAGGAGCATTCGTAGAACTGTTTACAGTAACGATTTAGTTAAGGTTTTTTGGTTGCGATGTACAGCAAGAAAGAAACTGGGAATTATGATGTACATACCATGTTACATCGTACAATAATCCGACATTGCTCCAGATTAATGTAGGTACCATCTTATTTTCTAACAGGCAATTTGATTCCTTCTTTGATACCCACACCATGATTGGTGTGACACGCGCACATGCATAACTCCCTCACTCATCGATCACATAGCCCTTCCAACCCCCAAGAGGAATTTTGCTCAAAATACTCAAGTTAAGAGACCTTTTCGCATTTTATACGAGTCGTAAATTTACTTTTTTTACACAACACTTCTTCATCGAAAATAGAAAGAAAGAGAAAAAACCGTTCTGACACGTTGAAAGTTTAATTTAATTTACTCCGATATGAAAAACAAAAGAGTCAAATTACCATTTGTAACTAAAAATAGCTAGCATCTCGTGGGAACAAGTGGTGATGATTTGCCAGCTCTAATTGAATTTACTCCCTTGTGAAAAACAAAAGTGTCAAATTACCCTTTGTAACTAAAAAATAAAAATATCTCGTTATATTTGCGTGCAACAAGAACAAAACAATCGTTCCCTCTACCTATTGTAAACGTTCGAATTCCTCCAAATCAAAATTGTCTCGTCTCCTCTAAAACATTTCCTTAGAACTAGAAGCAATGATGCGTGACGTCTAATTGAATTTACTCCTTGTGAAAAACAAAAATATCAAGTTACCATTTGTAACTAAAAATAGCAAGCATCTCGTGGGAACAAGTGGTGATGATTTGCCAGCTCTAATTGAATTTACTCCCTTGTGAAACACAAAAGTGTCAAATTACCCTTTGTAACTAAAAAATAAAAATATCTCGTTATATTTGCACGCAACAAGAACACAACAATCGTAACCTGTCCCTATCGTAAACGTTCGAACTTTTTCAAATCAAAATTGTCTCGTCTCCTCTAAAACATTTCCTAAGAACTAGAAGCAACGATGCGTGACGTCTAATTAAATTTACTCCTTGTGAAAAACAAAAATATCAAGTTACCATTTGTAACTAAAAATCAAAACATCTCTCCATTTGCATACAACTAGCTCACGCACTGTTTCAAACCTCAACATTCATCTCGTCCATAATTAAAATCCTCAGCCTAACCCACAGAAAATGCCGAAGTAAACTCAATATATGAATACTTCCTCTTCTTTTATAGAAGAATAAATATGGCAGTTCTGAACTGTATCGGAATCAAATCTTCTCGTGTACCATTTACTTTTAAAACAAGAAATTTGATTGGCTGTTTATAGTAGATCCCATCTTATTGGTGTGACATACATACATCTCTCACTGACTCACTCACTCACTGATCCATTGACCCGTACACAACATACTCGACGCGCCGACTAAGAGGTATTTTTTTTACAAAAAAATAACTCAAAAATGTTTGAGCGCTCTGATCCAAAAATAAGAAGATTTGACCACGAAAAGCCTAGTAAAAGAAATCCTCTTTTCGTAACTTAACATTCTGTAAACCACTCCACTGTGATGCTGGTATCCTCATTAACTAACATTTCTGCTATAGCTTATTATTACAAAATCAAAGAGAACTTTATGGTCACGTTCGAAAATTAAACACGCAGAATAATCACGAAGGACACAGTGGTTCATTATCGCGACTTTATACTACAACGTATTAAAAGAATTAGCAAACGCTAACAATAAGAGCCAATTAAACGATATCGAGCTTGACACGCTATTGAGAACATCACGCTCTAACGTGGCTTCTAACCATGACTATACTTGTGATCAAGTCTAAACGCGTTCTGGGTCACCTCGCAGCTCTTACAAGGTCTCATCTGATTGGAGACCACCCTTGAGGTTTAACAAAAGAACAAACAACAGAAACAATGGCCCCTAGCCCTAAAACAAAAGGGCTGGGACTCTATCCTCGCCAATGAAATTTAGAGCTTGTAGGAGCTACGAGGCTACCGCGCGTTCTACTGTGGCTTATTCACGTTGCAGGTTACACTTTTCTTCCGCCCAACGAATTGCAGTCGTGACAGCAAAATTTCTGTGGTAAGCCAATTTTAACAACATTTATTGGCTGGTGTTTTAAGCTTACCAGGAAAGGGTGTTAGGGCTTTACGGCGGACGCGTTGCTTGAAGACTGCGTTAGCAGTCAGAGCTTCTTGATCTGTTATTGAAAACAAAAACGGAAGCACAACCGTTTTAACTAACCAGTGATCAATATCCAACTACTCTTATCACTGTCAACATGTGGCAATATCAAGAATCAGTCAATACAACAGTACATACTAAAACAGACCCTAAATACTCTAAATTGACATTCTAAAGAAATTTATGGCAGTAAATGAGGGGGCTATTCTATATTAGTAAATTCTCAGCTCCGACTATTGCATTTCTAGCTTTTTGATTGGCTAAAAAACTCCGACTATGAGCCAATAGTCCGAGTTTTACGTCATATGGAAAATAGTGCGCCAAGTTTAAAATTTTTCGCTTTGTAAAATTGTGGAAATAAAAATCGGCGGCAAAACCCGGTTTGAGAATTTACTAAAACAATTATTCCATTCGCCCTTGTTGGATATGAAGTGATTATAACCAACTCGCGCTACGCGCTCGTTGGTTATTCTATCACTTCATATCCAACGCGGGCTCATGGAATAATTGTTATTTAGTAAAATCCAACTACTAGTAGGCTATTTGTTATAGCCCACTAGTAGCGAAAAGCGCCGGCTTTGAAAACCAAAGCAATGTCGGCTGAATCGCTTTAACTAGCGAAAGATGTTTTGTCTCGATAGTTTTTTTAAAGCAATTATTCCTCTCGCCCTCATGGCCCCTGAGTCAATAGCCCATTCGGCCTTTAGCCTCATGGGCTATTGACTCAAAGCCCATTCGGGCTCGAGGAATAATTGTTAAATAGACTTACATTGGGTTTTAAACTCTCTAGACTAAATCATGAGTAATCAGTTGCGAAATGATCAGACAAATGGTTTCCTGGTATAGCGGCGAGATGAAATTTAAACAGGGAACTATTTCAAACATATTGTTTTCATGGTGGAAAATTTGGACAACGTAATTGAGAGGTTATTTAAAGCACGTAGTTAACTTAGTACTTGCATCATTCAAAAGATGGCCAAGGAAATGTCTCCAAAACTGAGAATAACATGGGTTACAGGGTTAAAAAGGTCTTTTTTTTTTGATACAGTGTTCAGTGGATTTTCTTGAAGATATACTATCTAAGTTAAAATGCTATATTGATAACGAGAAGCTGAAGCGTTGAAGATATAATGGTATATTACCTTCGTTATTCCTGTTGATGCAGTTTCTATAGCAAGACAATGTTGACACCTACAGAGAGAGGGAGAAAAAAACATTATCCAGCTTAATTTACTATAAATTCAATTATACTAGGATTTTTTATTTGGTTCCTCGTACTAATGTGCTGCTACAGCCTTGATGAGAAAAACGTTTAGCCAATCACCTCTAAGTCTTACTAAGTACACTTAAGCTGAACTGGAAATAGTGGCATAGGGTGCAACAACTGAGCTCAGCCAAGACGATAACGGTATGTGAAAAGGAATTAACAAATATCAAAGTCCTTTAACGTTAACAAAACACTGGTTACTCTATATGAATAAAGGGGGTAATTTTTTTAAAGAAAGTCTGATGCTGCGTCGGTGGGAACTTGACAAATAACTCAGTTGGTTTTAATGATCAACTGGGTTGAGAATGTAAATTGCCCACCGTAAAGAGATTAGAAAGCTGTTTCGAGCGTTAGCCCTTCGTCGGAACGTGAATAGCGAGCGAATGGAGCGAACATAATTTCCTTTCTACTATCGCCCCTTTCCTGATTTATTACAAAGGATAAAGAACTTCTTTATTGTTTTGTATTTATTTGAGGGAACAAGGATGCCTCTTCTATTTGCAAGACCTTGCCGAAACATTTCAGGAAGCAACAGAATTTAATAATGGGAGAAGGACAAAATACGAAAAAAAATGTAAACAATTGAAATGGAGGGAGCTTGTCTCCACCAACCACCACTGTACACTTTGGCATGATATGACTGAACTAAAAACGCTTGGTGGACTTTTAAATACTTCAAGCTAAATGACTCACAGTTCCCCCAACTGTCAGTATGATGACAACGTTTCAAGATTTGAATAACTAAGAATATATTATCTGCTATGTAAATTTACAGATTGTAATGAAATTTAATTTAAATGATTAATTCCTTTTCCTTTAATTACTTTTCCTTTCGTATTTGTAAGTTAATTCAAATTGTTTCACACCAGGATGCTGGACTCGTTCCAAACAGTTTTTGTTCAAGTTTTTATAATGACAACAATAGGTGAACTTACGACCTTTACTTGCTTCCTTTTCCGAGAATCAAGAATGTTCTTTGCATTAATTTTACCAAAATGTAAGTGCTGTCAGAAGACTGTGGGAAAGTTGCATATCAAGGAAAGGCTGTCAT
>JAHPZR010035974.1:0-7500 GCA_019787425.1 Platygyra sinensis
AGCTGGATAAAGAAAAAACAGAAGAGTGAAGAGGCTGCAAGACCACCTTGGGAGGTTAAATGATTCCTGGGTGAACCGAAGTGGTTATTAAACAACTCAAAAATCTGTTTGGAATTCCACTGTCGGATTTAAAAGGTACGTTTTAAATAAGGTCAAGGACAGTAAACAAGACTCTACAATGATTAGGAGAATCAACCTAAGCTGTGAACAGCCCTCGAGGACACTGACCATGACATGAAACACTTGAACAACTTGCCCTTTGACCTACCTTGAATAGGGACGGAGGGAGTTAGGAACAAGTCTTGCCCCTGCACGTGTTGATGTGGGGACAGGAATGCCCACCAGGTGGAGGAAAACCGAAGAAGATGCATGAAGTAAGCAAACTGCACAAGCAATGAGGAAACCAAAACAGCACTGATGGAGAAGATGGCAGCGCAAACACGTACTAAGTTTGTTGGAAAGCATTAGTGAATAAGGAAAGGATGCACCAGTGCCAAATGTCAGATAAATCATACTAGTCAGGGGCGGATGAAAAACACTTAAGGTGTACCCCACAAGTTGGTACACACCAACATCAACAGGTCTCAATCCTAGCTGACATAATCACAAGTGTAACCACATACTGAAAACCACTGAGAATATAGTTTGCCCTTTAAATTTTGTTTCAGGGCCTGGATTGAACTCCATATCCACCAGATGTCAATTATCTTCGATGCGTTGGGAGACAGCGCAGGGGTGTGCTATTTGGGTACTGGCGGGTTGGATTTTGGTTATTTTGTGATCATTTAAAGCCATGAACTTAGTAATTTGTTTGTGATTTTTGGACAAACATTTGCTTAGGCTGTCCAACTGCTTGGGTGTACTTTTAAAAAGTTGACAAAACACTTTACATATGTGTAGATTATGTGTGTACATGTTTCCATACCTAATAAGTGAGTCACTAAGCCATGACAATCTGTACGAATTAGGGGTATATGTTTTCTGAGTAATACACTGCAGCTTGCACCTAATCTTTTCTGCATTTTTCATGAATCGTATAAATCTTTTTTGGTACTCTAAATAGTATAATTAAAGCCCTCTTTATTAAATATCCTTAATGACCTGCTTTACCTTAGCCCTTTTACTATACCTGAAGCCTGAAAAAGGTACTCTTTTCGGACGGAGCCTCCCCGTATAGGCCATTATAGGGAGTAACCTGATGTGTTTTCAGAGTGATTAACATCATTTTCAAATTTCTCCGACGTAGTGTGGACAGGGCATGAGTTTTTGCAGTTCCAGGGTTGCCATTCAAAGTTAATGCTTACATCCTGCATGATCGCCGCCAGATAGTCTTGCCTCAAGTAGGCTTCCACTTCTGTAAACTGAAATCGACTTGTCCAGCTCGCTCGGATTCGAATTTAAAATCTGGGTGTGACATATTTGATATATTTCAGAGTGAGCATAAGCAGAGAAATAAACCATATGCCCAGTAACCACAGCCATATATAAGATTAGATTTAAAGATATAGTTCATTTAAAGTTGAACAAATGGCGGCCAAAAATATCCAAAAAAAGATCAACAAAAAGAACTCTACCTGAGGTGTATTAAAACTGATAAGAAAACAAGAAATTAAATTACATTTTTTTTCTCTTTGCCGCGCGACAGCTGAGAAAATTTGAACAGGCAAAAACGAGTTAATAATTATTGACCTTGGAGGACAAAAAGTCACCGAAAAAAAACAACATTTCAATTCATCTATTATAGCGGATATTTAACATTAGAGAAAATACCGGAAAATAAAAGCGAAAAGACATATCTAAACAACGATTTAAAGACAAAAAAAATCCGAAAATTTCTTCGCCCGCGATAAATAATATAGCGCAGTGAAAGGAAGATGAAAGCTGATTAAAGTTGTATTAAAATAAAAAAAAGCCGACTAAAATAGCCAGCTATTTTGAGATAAATCGTATTTCAACTGTGCTAAATGAGTGCCCACTTCTTTTTCTCAGGTGTTTTGTAGCAGCTGAATAAAACTAAAAAAAAAAATGTACTTGAATGACGCCAATCAACTAAACAAAACACTCCCGCGGAGGTAGCCGTAAATTAAATGTGCAGAATCTCAATCCACGATGCAAAAATACTGTTAACTTTAAATACTTCAATTTGCCAAAGAAAGGTAACCAAATGAAAGAAACGCGGCAGGAAGTTCAATAACAATAAATTTTCATTAAAGATGAGGCAGAAAAAAAACTTTTTAAAGATACCTAAAAAGTGTATAGATAGTGACAGTGCGTGATAGTGATAGCAAGTTCAAATTAATTAATTCTTCACGCGCGAAAACTCGAGTTTTTGCCGATCATTTTTACAGTCAATTTATCGGCCGTGGAAGTAAGACTGTACATTACCTTTTTTGTTTTGCAAAGTCCAGGAAACTGCTTTAAATCCGCGATCTGTATTCAAAACCCACTTGACAGCGCACCGACTTTGTATTTACCTTCAAAAACTTCCTTAATTTCCGTGTCAGAACTTTCTGGTCCCAAACTGCAACTTTGACTCCTTTCTCGTTCAGGCTGGACGCCTGGTCTTTCTTCAAGGAAATCGATGGAAAAATGACAACTGTCTCAACAACTTCTCTTTCACCACGTCGCAAAACGTCCAACACAAACGGCCCGTTAAACTCTCTCCAGATCCAGTCGGTGATCCGCGACGACTAATGTATTCTTAATTACTACGTTGATTCACTCCGATTTCTTCGATTCACTCTTTCTTCTTCTATTTCTTAACGAGCCGTTAAACTCTCTCCAGATCCAGCCGGTGATCGCGACGACTAATGGATTCTTCAATTACTACGTTGATTCACTCCGATTTCTTCAAAATCAAGCTTCTTTAACAAAACATCTTGTTTAGGCTTACCTGTGTTGTGTGTACATGTAGCTTGCGAAGAGTCCTGGTGCAAAACAAGCCAGCGGTTTCATAGTTGATACCAATAATGATGAATAAACATGTTTATTTTTTTTTGGAATCGTGCACACGATATTGACATAGCTCAGTGGTACTGTACATGTTCAAGTGTACCGCGATCGACTATGGGTGTGGGCTGATTTTTTAATTTCTATTTTTCTTTTCTTTTTTCATTGTTTTTAGCGATACAGAAAAATAGTTGCTCTGTGTTTATATCATTTCGCTAGCTATATGCGATTTTACCATACCATAAAACCGGACTTCAACGACTTCCGTTTCAGTAAAATCCATACGAATTCCAGATCCAGTGACAACTTGTTCTGCTCATCGATTTTACGATTTACGATGTGCTCATTTTCGGTAGCCGAGTCTTCTTTAACTTATATCTTTAAATTTCCACCTTTAAAACAGCTTATTTAATTAAAGATAGACAGCAATTCAAAAGTAAGCCGCAAGCGTACCTCATTTGCATAAAGTTTACAGCCCATCGATCGAGCGACACATTTGCCCACAACTCACGATAACTCGTGTTGCACATGCGCTTCACGAGATAAAAAGCACAATTTCAAGAATACTGGTTATTCTAATTATTTGGCAGTAAACAAAACCAGAGTGTTCTCCAACGATCCAATATCGATCTCGAGGCTAATTCCAATTCAAAATGCTACACACCAACCGTGTTTTTAGTCGGGCGATCCGACTATGAAATTACCCTCGTATTTCCTGTCAAAGCTCAGTCACGTGCAATGGGCAATACCGCAGACACGTAATGAAGGTTCAGCCTTCATTCCACAATTGTATTCGATATGTTGACAAATGGTGCTACCTTTTCTACGTTCAAACATTCAGACCCACACACTGGTAGATCCACTCTAAAAGATGGCGTAGTCAATGAGCGTATATTCCGATACGGGTCGTTCCGCGATTTAGCGAAGGTCTTGCTAGAACCAAACCAGAAATCAAATGGTTTGGAGTAGAGTAGAAAGCCGTGAATACGAGCAATCAAATCGGGTGAGTAGAAATTCAGGAAATTGTGGTCAGAGATTTACTACAGACGACAGAAGAACATTGACGAAAGTTTTAGGTGCTGATAAAGGTGCATAGTAACTGCAAACACTGGGAAACAACAACATTATAATGCCATAGACCCTTTGCATAAATGGCGTCTAAATTTCAATAACAATACTTGGTACATCCTTAGCCTCACATTCATGTGAAATTTCCTTTGTCTTGGAACATGAACGTGAGGCTAAGGATGTACCAAGTATTGTTATTCAAATTTAGGCGCCATTTATGCAAAGGGTCTATGTTTGACTGCAAAAGTGGCTTTCGTCAGAAGATAAACGTAATTTACATTGACATATAGTAATTAATTGTCATCTTCATTTGACCTCTATCATTTACTATGTTTTTGCTCATGACAATCATATCTAGAGTACGTTAATTTTCAATTTTTGCCTTCGTCTGTGTATTATATTCGCATGGAATGATTTGCGTGGTATTAAATAACATGTCAAATGAATGTGTTTAATGTGCATATTTTGTTAAAAATCACCTTTCCTCGGAGGTTTTAGCTTTATCAGATGTAAGACCCTTCAGGAACGTGACGTTTTACAACGTGTTAGCTCGATAAGGTTCTTCGTTTTGTAATAGTGCATGTTTGGGTTTCCAAGCTTTTGTGTTGCGTGACATTAAATGCCGGATAGATGGGTAAGTTTTAGCTAACTGAACAATTGTTGAGCTACAAGAAGTATTAATTTCAATGTGTCGAAACTCTAGAGCAGTAACTTTTCATTTCAATTGCAAAACTCAGTGGCGGAATGGATGTTTCTGTGACTTAACGTTCATGGTATTTGTGCCCGTTGCAAAGCTCAGTTATATTTGGGTGAAACACTTCTCTAAATAACACGCAAATGAAAGTGGTGCGCCTAAACGCTTCAAAAACGTTCAGCCTTCAGGAGTAATCATTGTTTATTGTGATAGTTTTGTTTCGTATGGTCCAGAATTATAAGGACCAACCTCATCAAGTAACTTTAATGACTGGCCAGTAAAATTGGAGAGAGACTGCTGCGCACTGCAAATGATGAAAAGTCAGTCGTAGCCACAACCCGACTTACGATCTTAGATCGTCTTGTTCTGGCTTAAAATTCGAACAAAGAAAATTAACTCTGTTAAAAGCTCTGAAATCCCGATCCTCACCCCCATGTAAAAGATGCTGTAACGTTCGGCTTGCTCGGATAACACATCTTCAGTCAGCATGGAAAACTTTCAAACGTCTTCAAAATGGAGAGCCGACAGTTGCACATTGAATAGCGCTTTGGTGGTTACTACAGACTGGATCAAAGAACTCAAATAGCACAGATTGCTAATGCATACAATAATACATATATGGGACTTGGCAGTACTTTTTTTTCTTGAAAGTCGAATTTGAGCACTGAATGTGAGGACGGCCCTTAATATATGCAGGGCAAGAATAAGTTTGCGAGATTCAGGATTGTTGCGAGTTCGCTGTTTGAAAGTGGTAGGTAGTTTGCAGTCTAAACAGAACGCAGGGTTGTTGGAACAACAACAAGGTTATTTATTCCAGATGAACGCAGTAATTTCACACAAGTCTTCACAACAAGCACACGCTAGACTTGTAAATTAAATATCGACCTCCGTCACACTTGTATAAACATAGCCTCCGCCGGATGTACACGCGACCTTTGTCACATTTGACTAAACACTCCTCTAAAACTCCTCAAACACTCCTGGGATAAAACCCACCTAAAAACTACACCGATTCGCTTATATACTTTACGGCATAATGTTCTCGAACTTTCCGGCTCTACTAAATAAAGTAACATTACGACATTAAACTATTTAGAGCAGGAGACGTAAACGACTAAACTAAAGGGTAATGTAGCAGCTCTCGTAAGGTCTCACATGATTGGCTTGCTACCCTTTGAGAGTACAATAAAACAAACAACAGAAACAATGCCCCCTAGCCACAAAACAATAACAGCTGCTACAATGATAAAACAATAGCAACTTACGACGGCTGCTACACTACTGAAAATAAATTGCTTAGGGTGCGTTTCTTTAAGAAAATCCAAGATTGGATTTTTAAATCCGAAAGACTCTGAAAACGGATTTCGCGTTTCTTTACTAAACAGATCAATTCAAGATCTTTCGGATCATGGCATGTCAAAGGAACCGAAGAATCCACTTCCAGAAAGGATTCTTCGGTTCCTTTGAGGCACCATGATCCGAAAGATCTTGGATTGATCTGTTTAGTAAAGAAACGCGAAATCCGTTTTCAGATTCTTTCGGATTTAAAAATCCAATCTTGGATTTTCTTAGAGAAACGCACCCTTAGTCACCGTGACACAAAGCTAATTAAATATGCACGAAACTTCGAGACCAAATTAGCATATACACGAACCTTCCATGTCACGTAATAAGTTTTCGTAACAAGGATATTACAAACCAAAGTAGGCTGGCGTGATTTTGTGTCGTTTGTCTATGTGAACGATTTTGAATAAAGCTTTGACGAGTGCCTAATCATTTGCCCAAACTAAACTTTACATATATTGAAAGAACTATTCTAGTATACCGTCGATTGCATCTACCCATGAACGCACGCGCGCAAAACATGTTTTTACGTGACGTCAAACGCCTGAGTTTTAGGTGTCAAACTTTGAAGTTTTCCCGCCCAAATATGAAGTTTTTACTTCTCGACACTGCTCAAAGGAAAGATGTTTCTAATCAACAAGAAAGGAAGTTTCTGCGAAATACACCAGAGAAAGAGGAAGAACAGCTTTGCATGGCTGAACAGTTGTCTCTTGGTTCCATGGCATCCAACACCTGAAACGCAGACGTTTGACGTGTTTTGACATGTTTCGCGCGCGTGTGTTCACGGGTAGATGCAATCGACGGTAGTTAGAATCTTAAAACTTTTGGAATTCCGAAATATAGCACATGGTCAAAATGGCAAATCTTTTCACCGATTAACTAACTCAACGTTGGAGAACACTCTGGTTTTGTTTGCCACCAAATAATTAGATTAATCCAATATTCTTGAAATTGTCTTTTTTTAAAGTCCAGGCCAAACAATCACAACACTTCAACGCAACCAGGGCTCTTACATGTGGGGCGGTGAAACGAGCGGATCCAGGCCAAAAGGTGCGATGCTGTAGACTGGGGTCAACTAAAATAAGCAGGTTCGCTCACTTACACTCGAACTTGGATTCCTAAAGAAATTCCACGAAGCTCCCTTCTATATGAAGCAGCATCATTTTAAAAGCTGCTATTTAACAATTATTCGCCGAAGGCAAAGTGAATATTGGTGATTATAACCCACCCATTAATTTTTGATTGATTTTATTGGCTATTTTACGTCACGTGGTATAAATCTCTGGACAGTTATCACGCAATAACCCCCGCCCGAGTCGATATTTGTCCTCCGATTTGTTTCCGTCGAAGAGAAACATAGTCAGCACAAGAATTTCAACTTTTCTTTTCTCTTATTTAATATGGAAGGAAACCAAACTAGTGTTACTGAGTCTAGCGATGATGAC
>JAHPZR010035974.1:10000-15000 GCA_019787425.1 Platygyra sinensis
CCCGAAACTTTTATATCTGAAGTGCCATCGCGAATGCTGCGTGCATGCAAAAAATCAAGATAGGTCACCGAGCGAACTTTCGAGCTAAAAACAAATGTTTTCCGCAGATTTTATTTCCGGTTGGCGCGATTTTACGCAGCATTAACTTCCGGTGTGCTGATTACTGATTCAGCTGACGCGTGCATCTTAGTTATGGCGTGTGCAGATTGCGCGCGCGCGTGCAGCTAAAAACCCTTTCGAGCCTCCTTAAGTTACGTTGAGCACAATTTTCACATTTTACCTTTGAAGAGTGTCATTCCGAACATTGCGGCGTGTTTTGTATTCCTCGGAATGGCATTTTCTTTCATTAAATTAAATCCCTCTTCAGACACATTGACAAAGCGCGAGGCAGCTATTTTGAAATGACGCCATTCTCGGCCAATGAGAGCGCGAGGATTTCTATAATCACCTGAGTAATTATACTAAATCCAAATATATCCAGCTAAATTGCTGTGTTATGGAAAAACTGTTGATTTTCAACATATGTAAAATTTACAGTGGAGTAATGTGGAGTTCTCGTAAAAGAAGAAGCGGAACACAACTTGGTCATGAAAAGCGGGACATGCCTGCATTCGACACTCTATTACTGCACTTAAATTTAAGCAGCTTACGATGAAAATACTTTAAGTGATATTCCAACAGACAAAATAGTATTGAGTTGTAGGCGAAAAGCATAACAAAGCCTTTAAAGTGTACCTAACCCCAATTTTTTTTTCGCTACAACGAATCTTTTTGTTATTTGAAATACTTCAGCGAAAAAAAAGTTTTGATTCGGATAAATCCTCGATTTTCTGTGCCCCGACGAAATCTAGATATCACCGCCATTATTGTTTCAAGACCGAGTCTGAGGAGGATAGGTCCAGCAGCTGTGACGTCTACCCAAGAAGATCGAGTATCTCCCGTCCTCTCATTTCCTTGAGGATGATGCGATACATATTCGAAAAGTGCACAGAAACGCCTTCCCGAGGTGCTATCGGCTGTTATTTATTTATTTATTTATTTATTTATTACAATTTAATGGAATCAAAGGTAATACATACTAATAACAATAATATAAATAGCCATATGGATAATCCGTAAAGGAGTCCAGGACCCCATAAGAAAACAGATCACCAATGAATATGTACTAATACAAGTACGAAAATACAGTAATAAAATCGAAATAAAATCAATAATTTAACAATGGATAACTAATTTAATGTATTGTCCAATAAAAACTTCTTAACTCCCCGCTTAAAATCGTTGCGGTAATATCCCAGATTTAAAGAAAGATATACTGTACAATTTAATGGCGATGATCGGTCAATGATACATATGCATAAAAAAGGTCTAAAAACGTAAACGATGGTTGATTTTGTCAAACTATGGAACAAGCGAACTAAACTCTGTGAGAATTTGTTCCGCAGACTTTCAAACGCTATTTTTCAAAATCTTCTGCTGAAAGCCAACCAGCAATTTGTAGAGATACTAACGACAACCTATATCTTCCAATACAACAGTATTTATAATATACGGCAAAGTCGTGCGATCAATCACCAAGCATTACTGATATGTAAATAAGTCGCAACTATACGCCGCCAACCAACACTATTTCTCTTTTGATTCAGATAAAAGTCAAAGACTAATCCTTTAAAATTACATGTTAACAAATTTGTTAGACCCACGGAGTTTTTCGAAGGTTTGGAAAACAGCAGTTTCGACAAAAATTCCGTGCTCTAGTGTAGAAAATACAAACCGCGCTAACATTATCTGCGACCGCTTAGGGAGCACATCCTGTTCACTTATTTGACGAATTTCACCGCAAGCATGAGAAAAAATTACATCGCTTATTTGGAGTTACGACTTAAAAACGTGTAACAATGTGAAATCGTTAATTGTATGAAATGCTTCCTTCCGTCTTGCTTCCCCAGCTTCAAAAATACAGGTCCAAACAATTCAAAAACAGTCGGCGGATCGAAGCCAGTGTTTTGGAAGTCATCACGTCTCGAAAATTGCAACACGTACTTCGCTCTTATAAACATGAAGCATTCCAGAAAGTAAAATACAAACTGGATTTAATAGAATAACCATACATTGACGAAATACATTCTCGCTACGACAACTGTAACGGGCTTTACACGCGTGGGAACCTCGTGTTAAGGTAACGAATTTACTATCCAAAGCAGTCCTTGAGTTTTCTTTCCTGCTCTTCCACTGTGTATCTAGCTTTCCATTCCTAATATACAAGCAGCTCGTCCGCAAATAGTTCTTCACCGTTGTCGCTTGAAATATTGCAAATTGCTTTCAAAACTCCAAGGAGTGACTTCACAGTTGTCGAACGTGCTCGATCGAAGTTTATTTCGGAGTCTTTCGAATCGAAGGTTAACTCTGACTCCAATGATGAAAAAGAAATGATTCTTAAACAAAGCTTGGACGTTTTAGTCCCAAAATATAATGGAACGATTAATTTTGCTTTCCATTTTCTCGAGCAAATACAGAGAGCAGACTGAGGGCCATTGTGTTTGATTCCTCCTAGGTAGACGTCACCAGCAACCGCGGCCCCAGACTCCCTAAAACTCGGCCGTGCAACACTTCAAGCGCGACTTTGAGAGGGCATAGAAAATCGAGGTTTCAAGCAAATTCAAAATTCTTTACGGCCAAATGCTTCAAATAACAAGTAGATTTGATTTAGCGAGAACAAATTTTTGGGTTAGGTGCACTTTAAAAATACGTCACTGGTGGCTCAAAAATAAAGAAGAAAAGTTGATTTCCGGTTCGTTGAGAGGGAATTTTTTGGCAGCCATTAAGGGCCCTCGGACCTATCTTGCGCGCGTTTCCAAGGAAGTGAAATTTCATTTCCGGTCAATGGCGTCATCATACCAGGCGCGATGTTGCTAATTACGCGCGAGCCCGGCAAATTTAAAAACATTACGTGGAAATTTGTTCCTCTCGGGTGGTTTGCCAGACAACATAGAAATGTAAACAGAACAAATGAATATAATAATATTGAGACATGAACATAATACATAATGAACAACAGAAGTCTTTTTTTTACCACAATATTGCTGCTAATCTCGGAATACCACGCTGCTCGCGTCAATGTGTCACGAAATGCCTTTTTCAGCTCGCGCTCTGAAGAAAAACCGTTTTCTTTGACGTTGATATTGTGGTAAAAAGCAAATCGAAATGTTGTTTATCGTGGTCTGTACTCTTACCGACAACGAGTAGGTGTCATTACTAGTTTTCCCAAAGTGATAAAAACCTAATGCGATTAGGCCCTCAGACCCATTTTTAGGAGCTGTTGCTAAGGAAAATGTTTGTGGTGTAACTTGGAAATTTTTGCTGCACATAATTCATTTTATAACACAGCCCTTGTTATCAATATCGAAATTGAATAATGGCGTCATCCGGCCACGCCCATGATCACGTGACCAGAAACGGAAATCTCTATAATCCTGGAAGTGTTTCATTTTGATGACCGTTTTTCTGTTGATCTAGTGTGTCTATATAAATTCACATTAAACTATGCTGAGATTTTGTTTGACTGCTTTAATGTAAAATTTAAAACCTAGGTTTAAGCTTTGAAATGCTCATAATTTTTTTGAAACGATAGAATTCCGTAAAATGCAACCATAGTTTAATTTGCAATCACAGTTTTAATAGTCTGTCATCGAAAAAATTGAATTCGACGCAAAAACCGCGATTATTATAGGGTTTTTTGAAAACCGGAAGTGTATGCATGGGTGCATGCTGCTGACGTACTCAATAACTAAAGCAAAGCGCGCGCTCTGTGATGTGACTCAGACTTAAAATTGCACGCGCTACATTATGCAAATGAGTTGCTGTACGCGTCAGACTTTCCTTTCAAAAACTTTTACAAACTCGCTTAATATGCAGAAACAATACGAAAAGAATGTTTGGGAAACTAGTAATGACACCTACTCGTTGTCGGTAAGAGTACAGACCACGATAAACAACATTTCGATTTGCTTTTTACCACAATATCAACGTCAAAGAAAACGGTTTTTCTTCAGAGCGCGAGCTGAAAAAGGCATTTCGTGACACATTGACGCGAGCAGCGTGGTATTCCGAGATTAGCAGCAATTGTGGTAAAAAAAAGACTTCTGTTGTTCATTATGTATTATGTTCATGTCTCAATATTATTATATTCATTTGTTCTGTTTACATTTCTATGTTGTCTGGCAAACCACCCGAGAGGAACAAATTTCCACGTAATGTTTTTAAATTTGCCGGGCTCGCGCGTAATTAGCAACATCGCGCCTGGTATGATGACGCCATTGACCGGAAATGAAATTTCACTTCCTTGGAAACGCGCGCAAGATAGGTCCGAGGGCCCTTAATGGCTGCCAAAAATTCCCTCTCAACGAACCGGAAATCAACTTTTCTTTCTTTATTTTTGAGCCACCAGTGACGTATTTTTAAAGTGCACCTAACCCAAAATTTGTTCTCGCTAAATCAAATCTACTTGTTATTTGAAGCATTTGGCCGTAAAGAATTTTGAATTTGCTTGAAACTCGATTTTCTATGCCCTCTCAAAGTCGCGCTTGAAGTGTTGCACGGCCGAGTTTTAGGGAGTCTGGGGCCGCGGTTGCTGGTGACGTCTACCTAGGAGGAATCAAACACAATGGCCCCTCAGTCTGCTCTCTGTATTTGCTCGAGAAAATGGAAAGCAAAATTTAATCGTTCCATTATATTTTGGACTAAAACGTCCAAGCTTTGTTTAAGAATCATTTCTTTTTCATCATTGGAGTCAGAGTTAACCTTCGATTCGAAAGACTCCGAAATAAACTTCGATCGAGCACGTTCGACAACTGTGAAGTCACTCCTTGGAGTTTTTGAAAGCAATTTGCAATATTTCAAGCGACAACGGTGAAGAACTATTTGCGGACGAGCTGCTTGTATATTAGGAATGGAAAGCTAGATACACAGTGGAAGAGCAGGAAAGAAAACTCAAGGACTGC
>JAHPZR010035974.1:20000-26005 GCA_019787425.1 Platygyra sinensis
AGGGAGCTTCGTGGAATTTCTTTAGGAATCCAAGTTCGAGTGTAAGTGAGCGAACCTGCTTATTTTAGTTGACCCCAGTCTACAGCATCGCACCTTTTGGCCTGGATCCGCTCGTTTCACCGCCCCACATGTAAGAGCCCTGGTTGCGTTGAAGTGTTGTGATTGTTTGGCCTGGACTTTAAAAAAGACAATTTCAAGAATATTGGATTAATCTAATTATTTGGTGGCAAACAAAACCAGAGTGTTCTCCAACGTTGAGTTAGTTAATCGGTGAAAAGATTTGCCATTTTGACCATGTGCTATATTTCGGAATTCCAAAAGTTTTAAGATTCTAACTACCGTCGATTGCATCTACCCGTGAACACACGCGCGCGAAACATGTCAAAACACGTCAAACGTCTGCGTTTCAGGTGTTGGATGCCATGGAACCAAGAGACAACTGTTCAGCCATGCAAAGCTGTTCTTCCTCTTTCTCTGGTGTATTTCGCAGAAACTTCCTTTCTTGTTGATTAGAAACATCTTTCCTTTGAGCAGTGTCGAGAAGTAAAAACTTCATATTTGGGCGGGAAAACTTCAAAGTTTGACACCTAAAACTCAGGCGTTTGACGTCACGTAAAAACATGTTTTGCGCGCGTGCGTTCATGGGTAGATGCAATCGACGGTATACTAGAATAGTTCTTTCAATATATGTAAAGTTTAGTTTGGGCAAATGATTAGGCACTCGTCAAAGCTTTATTCAAAATCGTTCACATAGACAAACGACACAAAATCACGCCAGCCTACTTTGGTTTGTAATATCCTTGTTACGAAAACTTATTACGTGACATGGAAGGTTCGTGTATATGCTAATTTGGTCTCGAAGTTTCGTGCATATTTAATTAGCTTTGTGTCACGGTGACTAAGGGTGCGTTTCTCTAAGAAAATCCAAGATTGGATTTTTAAATCCGAAAGAATCTGAAAACGGATTTCGCGTTTCTTTACTAAACAGATCAATCCAAGATCTTTCGGATCATGGTGCCTCAAAGGAACCGAAGAATCCTTTCTGGAAGTGGATTCTTCGGTTCCTTTGACATGCCATGATCCGAAAGATCTTGAATTGATCTGTTTAGTAAAGAAACGCGAAATCCGTTTTCAGAGTCTTTCGGATTTAAAAATCCAATCTTGGATTTTCTTAAAGAAACGCACCCTAAGCAATTTATTTTCAGTAGTGTAGCAGCCGTCGTAAGTTGCTATTGTTTTATCATTGTAGCAGCTGTTATTGTTTTGTGGCTAGGGGGCATTGTTTCTGTTGTTTGTTTTATTGTACTCTCAAAGGGTAGCAAGCCAATCATGTGAGACCTTACGAGAGCTGCTACATTACCCTTTAGTTTAGTCGTTTACGTCTCCTGCTCTAAATAGTTTAATGTCGTAATGTTACTTTATTTAGTAGAGCCGGAAAGTTCGAGAACATTATGCCGTAAAGTATATAAGCGAATCGGTGTAGTTTTTAGGTGGGTTTTATCCCAGGAGTGTTTGAGGAGTTTTAGAGGAGTGTTTAGTCAAATGTGACAAAGGTCGCGTGTACATCCGGCGGAGGCTATGTTTATACAAGTGTGACGGAGGTCGATATTTAATTTACAAGTCTAGCGTGTGCTTGTTGTGAAGACTTGTGTGAAATTACTGCGTTCATCTGGAATAAATAACCTTGTTGTTGTTCCAACAACCCTGCGTTCTGTTTAGACTGCAAACTACCTACCACTTTCAAACAGCGAACTCGCAACAATCCTGAATCTCGCAAACTTATTCTTGCCCTGCATATATTAAGGGCCGTCCTCACATTCAGTGCTCAAATTCGACTTTCAAGAAAAAAAAGTACTGCCAAGTCCCATATATGTATTATTGTATGCATTAGCAATCTGTGCTATTTGAGTTCTTTGATCCAGTCTGTAGTAACCACCAAAGCGCTATTCAATGTGCAACTGTCGGCTCTCCATTTTGAAGACGTTTGAAAGTTTTCCATGCTGACTGAAGATGTGTTATCCGAGCAAGCCGAACGTTACAGCATCTTTTACATGGGGGTGAGGATCGGGATTTCAGAGCTTTTAACAGAGTTAATTTTCTTTGTTCGAATTTTAAGCCAGAACAAGACGATCTAAGATCGTAAGTCGGGTTGTGGCTACGACTGACTTTTCATCATTTGCAGTGCGCAGCAGTCTCTCTCCAATTTTACTGGCCAGTCATTAAAGTTACTTGATGAGGTTGGTCCTTATAATTCTGGACCATACGAAACAAAACTATCACAATAAACAATGATTACTCCTGAAGGCTGAACGTTTTTGAAGCGTTTAGGCGCACCACTTTCATTTGCGTGTTATTTAGAGAAGTGTTTCACCCAAATATAACTGAGCTTTGCAACGGGCACAAATACCATGAACGTTAAGTCACAGAAACATCCATTCCGCCACTGAGTTTTGCAATTGAAATGAAAAGTTACTGCTCTAGAGTTTCGACACATTGAAATTAATACTTCTTGTAGCTCAACAATTGTTCAGTTAGCTAAAACTTACCCATCTATCCGGCATTTAATGTCACGCAACACAAAAGCTTGGAAACCCAAACATGCACTATTACAAAACGAAGAACCTTATCGAGCTAACACGTTGTAAAACGTCACGTTCCTGAAGGGTCTTACATCTGATAAAGCTAAAACCTCCGAGGAAAGGTGATTTTTAACAAAATATGCACATTAAACACATTCATTTGACATGTTATTTAATACCACGCAAATCATTCCATGCGAATATAATACACAGACGAAGGCAAAAATTGAAAATTAACGTACTCTAGATATGATTGTCATGAGCAAAAACATAGTAAATGATAGAGGTCAAATGAAGATGACAATTAATTACTATATGTCAATGTAAATTACGTTTATCTTCTGACGAAAGCCACTTTTGCAGTCAAACATAGACCCTTTGCATAAATGGCGCCTAAATTTGAATAACAATACTTGGTACATCCTTAGCCTCACGTTCATGTTCCAAGACAAAGGAAATTTCACATGAATGTGAGGCTAAGGATGTACCAAGTATTGTTATTGAAATTTAGACGCCATTTATGCAAAGGGTCTATGGCATTATAATGTTGTTGTTTCCCAGTGTTTGCAGTTACTATGCACCTTTATCAGCACCTAAAACTTTCGTCAATGTTCTTCTGTCGTCTGTAGTAAATCTCTGACCACAATTTCCTGAATTTCTACTCACCCGATTTGATTGCTCGTATTCACGGCTTTCTACTCTACTCCAAACCATTTGATTTCGGGTTTTGCTAAAAGCAGGCCCGCGGTCCAGCGGCCCGCGGCCCACGGCCCGCAACGGCCCAGCGGCCCGGCGGCCCGAGGCCCGCGGCCGCGGCCCGCACGGCCGACGGCCCGCGGCCCGCGGCTCGTCAAGGCCCGGCGGCCCGCGGCCCGCGATGGCCCAGCGGCCTGGAGGCCGGTGGCCCAGTCCTGATTTTCAACAGTTTTTTTGTCCAGCGGTAAATCCACGCGCATGCACAGATCTGCATCGGGTTTCAGCGTGCAAAATGGACGACGGTGAGTTCAGTTCAGTGCCATTTTGATAATCATTTCAGTCTTCTCCCCCACTAACTTTTAGTGGGGGAGAAGAGTTGCGTGACGACCCTGATAACGGCTGTGAAGGAGACTATACCTGGCGACACTCGACGAACTGCTAGCGAGTTGCCATGTCGGACCCCGGCGACTCAAATTTGGCGCCAAAATAGAAGCTTCGAGACGCAAACTTCTTCATATTTTTCACATTTTAAGAACTGATAGGGTTTTGACAATTGTAAATCCCTTTTCGTGAATATTTAGTGCCATCTCCAGCGACAAAAGTTGGCTGGCTTCAATGCCTTTCCTGTAAACTTACATTGACGTCAGGACAGGAAAGTTTTTCCCGCCTGCTGAATCCTGATTGGTCAATTCAAATTTCCCTCGCGCCGACCGTATGCAAGGAAGCAACGAAAGAAAGGATCGAAAAGGACTGAAATGATTATCAAAATGGCACTGAACTGAACTCACAGTCGTCCATTTTGCACGCTGAAGCCCGATGCCGATCTGTTGATGCGCGTGGATTTACCGCTAGACAAAAAAACTGTTGAAAATCAGGACTGGGCCACCGGGCCTCCAGGCCGCTGCGTGGGCCGCCGGGCCGTGGCGGGCCGCGGGCCGCTGGACCGCGGGCCTTGCTTTTAGCAAAACCCTTTGATTTCTGGTTTGGTTTCTAGCAAGACCTTCGCTAAATCGCGGAACGACCCGTATCGGAATATACGCTCATTGACTACGCCATCTTTTAGAGTGGATCTACCAGTGTGTGGGTCTGAATATTTGAACGTAGAAAAGGTAGCACCCATTTGTCATCATATCGAATACCATTGTGGAATGAGGGCTGAACTTTCATTACGTGTCTGCGGTATTGCCCATTGCACGTGACTGAGCTTTGACAGGAAATACGAGGGTAATTTCATAGTCGGATCGCCCGACTAAAAACACGGTTGGTGTGTAGCATTTTGAATTGGAATTAACCTCGAGATCGATATTGGATCGTTGCAGAACACTCTGGTTTTGTTTACTGCCAAATAATTAGAATAACCAGTATTCTTGAAATTGTGTTTTTTATCTCGTGAAGCGCATGCGCAACACGAGTTATCGTGAGTTGTGGGCAAATGTGTCGCTCGATCGATGGGCTGTAAACTTTATGCAAATGAGGTACGCTTGCGGCTTACTTTTAAATTGCTGTCTATCTTTAATTAAAATAAGCTGTTTTAAAGGTGGAAATTTAAAAGATATAAGTTAAGGAAGACTCGGCTAACGAAAATGAGCACATCGAAAATCGTAAAATCGATGAGCAGAACAAGTTGTCACTGGATATGGAATTCGTATGGATTTTACTGAAACGGAAGTCGTTGAAGTCCGGTTTTATGGTATGGTAAAATCGCATATAGCTCAGCGAAATGATATAAACACAGAGCAACTATTTTTCTGTATCGCTAAAAACAATGAAAAAAGAAAAGAAAAATAGAAATTAAAAAGTCAGCCCACACCCATAGTCGATCGCGGTACACTTGAACATGTACAGTACCACTGAGCTATGTCAATATCGTGTGCACGATTCCAAAAAAAAATAAACATGTTTATTCATCATTATTGGTATCAACTATGAAACGCGCTGGCTTGTTTTGCACCAGGACTCTTCGCAAGCTCATGACACACAACACAGGTAAGCCTAAACAAGATGTTTTGTTAAAGAAGCTTGATTTTGAAGAAATCGGAGTGAATCAACGTAGTAATTGAAGAATCTATTAGTCGTCGCGATCACCGACTGGATCTGGAGAGAGTTTAACGGCTCGTTAAGAAATAGAAGAAGAAAAGAGTGAATCGAAGAAATCGGAGTGAATCAACGTAGTAATTAAGAATACATTAGTCGTCGCGGATCACCGACTGGATCTGGAGAGAGTTTAACGGGCCGTTTGTGTTGGACGTTTTGCGACGTGGTGAAAGAGAAGTTGTTGAGACAGTTGTCATTTTTCCATCGATTTCCTTGAAGAAAGACCAGGCTGTCCAGCCTGAACGAGAAAGGAGTCAAAGTTGCAGTTTGGGACCAGAAAGTTCTGACACGGAAATTAAGGAAGTTTTTGAAGGTAAATACAAAGTCGGTGCGCTGTCAAGTGGGTTTTGAATACAGATCGCGGATTTAAAACAGTTTCCTGGACTTTGCAAAACAAAAAAGGTAATGTACAGTCTTACTTCCACGGCCGATAAATTGACTGTAAAAACGATCGGCAAAAACTCGAGCTTTCGCGCGTGAAGAATTAATTAATTTGAACATGCTATCACTATCACGCACTGTCACTATCTACACACTTTTTAGGTATCTTTAAAAAGTTTTTTTTCTGCCTCATCTTTAATGAAAATTTATTGTTATTGAACTTCCTGCGCGTTTCTTTCATTTGGTTACCTTTCT
>JAHPZR010035975.1:0-18456 GCA_019787425.1 Platygyra sinensis
TTTGTTGTTGAATAGAGCTTCCAGAAAGGTTTTGCGACAGGAAATTATCTTAACAATACTTCAAAGGTAAGTTTGCTCGGTTTGTGTTGAAGATTATGCAGTTGAAACGTGAGAAATAAGTAAAAAATCACTCGTGGGATTTATGTTGATCAAGATTTTTTTTATTATTATTCATTTTAAAAAATACTACGTGAAGAAGAAAAGAAAAAAATGCCATGTCATTAAATATATATCTCTTTCGGTGGCGGTATAACATACATAGCAACTTATTTTGAAGGATGTTTAAGCTAAGTGATCATTTGAATTTCACATCACTGCAGCTGACATGACTCTATTATGCAGGCCCACTCGAGTGTGACACACGGCATGGCGGAAAACGTGAGCATTAACTTTGAAAGAAATTACCACAGGCACGAAAATTTTAGTTGCGTTAGAGTCATACTGTTTCATTCTTTAAACTAATGATGTGTTTTATACCTTTATTACAAATTGTTATACTTGTGTTTGTAAGCTGAAATAGCAAGAAGCAATTGAATTTTCTCACTGAATTGATGTCTCCCAGGGTGCACCGTTGGTATAAATATTCCCTATTATTATGTATTTAAAATTCTCTCATTAATGAGCTACCATGGTGATACTCACAGTGATTTCATTTCAAGTTTCCCTAAATAGGTCATTTTCTGAGCAAACAAAACTCACATAGCATATATTGGAAGACATTGAAAGATGTTTGCAGTTATGTACACAAATATTTAAGATCTTTCATATATTCACTTGCAAATAGGTAGATTTCTCAACAAATTTCTTTAATCTTTGTAATCGAATAAGATAATTAATATCCTGCAATCTTGGCAGAGATTTTCTTCTCTTTCTCCATGTGCATCTTGTTTGATTTCCTGTTGTATACAATTATAAAATGCATTATCGATGATACTGGTTTTATAGTTCATTTTTCGAGCAAATTAAAACCAGATTTGCATTTACAAATCAATGACTGCTACTGAAACAGTTATTTATGTACACAGCTTAAGATCTCTCATAATATCCACTTGCAAAAAGTAGATTTCTCAACAAACTTCCTTTTAAATCTCTTTCATTGAAAAAGGTAAATCATATCCTGCAGGACAGAGATTTCCCTCTCTTTCTCTCTGTGCAGCTGGTTGATTTACTAATGTGTGTGAACAAAATATATCATTTAATTTATGCTTTGTCATAAGCATGAAACATCACACACAAATTGTTGAAAAAATTCTGGTTTCTTTATTTTTCGCAGTGAATTACTCATAAAATTAATTGAATTCCAACTTTTCTTGACCATTAATTTCTTATAACCGTAATTCAAACTGTAGATATTCTGTAAAGTTTCTGTAAGGCAGTTAGTTAAGGGAAAGAACTAGGGTAACATTCGTGATAAAATTCAAGACTCACCAACATTTTAAGACCCTTGCTTGTAAATCCAAGATAATTTAACAATTTTATACTCGAGATAGAAAGAAAACCGAAACAGGTAAGGATTTCAAGACTTCAATGAGATCACGTGAAAACTACCTGAAACCCAAGATTTTCTATTTAAAACCATTTGCCAGCCCTACAAAGAAACAAGAGTTATTTCGTAAGACAAAAGTGACTTAAATGCAAACCCATTTGCACAAAAGGGTAACTTATATGAAGCACTACAGGGTTACATAAAATAACCCTTGGCTACTGGATTGCTAGTGTTACACTCTGGTTACAGTATTTAGAGGTGTACATTTGTAAGATTCAACCAAAGAGCCTATTACAGCAGCTGGCCAAAGACTTGTTTATATATAGATCTTGTTATTTACAGCGGTAGATCCAGCAATTTCAGTTTGTATGGAGGAAAAGGCAGCAAGTACATGTACACTTCTAGAAGTGTACTAAGGCAGTTGTTTTCCAAAGTTAATTAAATAATGTCTCTATCACAACTGATTGAATATTATGTATTATAAACCAGTAATTGCATGTCTATTTACGAGTAATTTTACATGAGAGGTGCAATGGCCTCATGGTTAGTGCAATAACAGCTCCGGAGTGTGAGCGGCCTGTGGGTTTGAGCCCTGGGCGGGGATATTGTGTTGTGTTCCTGGACAAGACACTTAACTCTCACAGTGCCTCTCTCCACCCAGGTGTATAAATGGGTACTAGGTAGCATATTTAATGCTCTTCACTCCAGAGTGTGAGAGATATTTACTGAATAGGGACTTAATCTGCTGTAACTTGCATGCTAGGTTGAGATAGATAAAGTTCAAATGTTATTGTCTTTGATATGAATGTTTGATTTATTAATTGAATAATCTTTTTATTTATTATTTGACCCAGCCTATTAATTTTGTTGCTTTAATTCTTTATTTTTTTCTGCAGCTGAAAGAGAAATGCTAAACTCAGACCAAGCTTCGGATCAGTAAAGTGAATTGCTTTTTGTTTTAATTTGAAACTGTCTCACTAATGGAAGCTACATGTAGTGAGCATCAAGGATGTTGCAATGGTGATCTACAGGATGGAGACAACACAGATCAGTTTCATGAACTAAAATCACAAGTTCCATTCTGTTACCAGGATTCACAAGTACCTAGCAAGAGTCTCGTAACAACCCAGAATCTTAATGGAGGTTGTCATGGAAACTCTTACATTCTGACTCCCTCCATCCCAGACACATCAGCAAGACAAAAGGACCTACAAAAGGATTTAAAAGCTCTTGATAATATTCAAAATACACATCAAAACAATCACTTGTCACTGGCAACTCTTCCTCCAGAGCTAATACTTGTGATCTTTTCATACCTTGACGCACGGTTTACTTTACGCGTCTTGGCACGTGTATGCAGACTTTTTCATAATCTTCTCTCACCTGAATCTAGTTGGAAGACAAGGTTTGGTAAGCAATGGCCAAATCGAGACAGAAGAGAAGATTATGACTATATATCAAGGTTTGTGTACATTCCCATGCTCATTAAACTGGACACGGTCAGCTTTGGGACGGCGCTGACCTGGACACTAGTTTTCTCACTTTGAAAGAGTTCACCCCAACCTGAAAACAAAGTACATCTAGAAATCCACTTCAATCTTTGCAGTGTTTTCCTTGATTTTCAATTGTTTACTGAAAAACTTGTTTTTGAGTGTGCTTTTGCTCATCCTGTAATGTTGTTTTTATCATAGTTTTTATTTGGTTAAAAACAGTATCAATTGTGTCTCTGTGATCAATATGCAAATTAGCTATAAAATGGAATCTAATGCACATGTGCGCCAGCCTACTGACTGTGTCTCTTTTATAATGCTGTGACATTTTACCTCGCTAGGATGACCACTTGCATGTAATATTTCATTCCAATTGTGGTGCATTAGAGATTGGTTACCCCTTTGGATATTTACCCCTCTAATCTCTTGTTGCACTGGGCGTGAATATGGTTTAAAAAACTTGAATATACATCTCATTGGGGTGAAAAGAGATATTTTCAAATAGTAAACAACATTTTCCTTTTCATACAGACTTCTTGTTAAATTATGTTTAACATACTTGTGGCTTAGATAGGACAGAATCTGATGCAAATTTCATCATGGCAGCATTTTAATGGTGAGACATTATTAATAATTTCGTATTTCGTCTCAGTTGGAAACAAATATGTGTTCAGCATGAAGACATGGATGAGTTTTGGAATGATCCCAACTCCACATTGGATTTTTATGAGCTAAAAGATCAGCATTTTGCAACAGTGGATGCAGTTCATATAATGAAAGGTGGAGACCTGTGCATTTCGGGCTCAAGGGACCGTGCTGTAGGTGTATGGAGTTTAAATGCCTTGACAGATCCAACCGAGGCTGGTTATTCAAAGAAGTCCTTTAAGCAAACTCTTGATGGTCATAGGGTTGGTGGCATTTCATTTCATTTTATTCAATTATTTTCATTAATAGTATCTAAAAATAGTTACATGTAATGTTGATATTATTCAAAGGCTTTATTAATGTTTTTGACAGCGAGAGGGAAACTGGTTTTTAACAGCAAAGGAAAACTTTTTGAACTGATAGCATAAACTTATTTAATATGCGAATTTGAACTTTCCTCTGGTGCCGGCCTGTAAATGAAAGCCCCAAATTTATACTTGCATGTACCGATTTTCCTATACAGTGGCACCCCACTTTAATGAAGTGTCACGGTACCGAACAAAATGTTCATTATAGTGGGGTCTTCATTGTAGCAAAGACCCCGTTATAATGAATTATCTGGTTAACAACAAAAATATTCATTATTAATAGCGGGGTAACCAAGCCGAACAATGGGATATACACCACGCAAAACAGTCTACATGCAGACTTGCACATGAACAGCTACATTTAAATAAAGCAAAGCTTTGAAGGTCAAAGTTTCTCTGTCTAATATCTAGTCATGTTTGGCTTGTCAACCATTTGTACCATCATGTCGTTTTTACTGAGTGCAAGTGACAGGACAAAATATTCGTTATAGCGGGGTAAATTGTGCATTGGGACCATCAAAATCTATTCGTTATAGCAGGGATTTTGTTATAGGGGGTTTGTTATAGCTGGCTTTGTTTCCACATATTTTGTGACTCTGCCGCGCTTTCAAATGTTGTTTGTTAATTATGACGCGGTCTTTGTTATAGCAGGGTTCGTTATAACAGGGTGCCACTGTACATATACTGTATTGTGAAAGATTTGTTGTGGTAATAGTGTGTCTTCCAGAAAATATTCAGACTGTTCCAAAGGTGTATTTGTTGGCTTGAACCTCTTTCCTCCTCTTTGTCCTCCTTCCATTTCCCTTTTTTTCTGGCTTTAGAGACCTTCTGTCGTCCCCCATTATAATTTCCAATTATTATCTTTCTTGGGGTGGGTATATATATTTTCTGGAACCACACAATTCAATCCACCGTGGGACAAAAGATGGTGGCTGTACATTTTGCCAATTGATTTGCATGAAAATGAAACTGCCGTGCATGCAGAACTCATTTTCACATGAAAGGATTCGCACCTAGACTTGTTTAGAAACAGAGGCACAAGGGAACTCGGAAATGGCCTATTTCCAAGGTGTCCTCTGTTATAAGCCTGGTGGTTTCTTTTGGAGTTCTCCTCACCACTTTTTCAGTATAAACTTGTCACTATCTTTTAATATTTATTTATTATTTATGAAGCAAATAAATGATCATGATAGTGATGATGAAGGATAATCTTTGATTTCAGGGTTGGGTGTGGTGCCTATCTAGTGACCCAACAGGAGCTCCCAGAGTGTGTTCAGGGTCATGGGATAGCAAAATTAAGGTTTGGGATCTTGAAGGACAAAACATTGAGATGACAACTCTCAGGTAAGTTCTATTTAATTTCAATTTAATTGCAAGTGCAAGTTTGGTTTGTGAGAATCAGAGTCATAGGTGTTGGTTTTATAATATTCAAGGATGTCCACATTCTCTCAATTTACTTGCAATATTCAACAGTTATCCACCACTTTCACCGACAGTGAGGTGAATATTTTGTTTTAGTATATACCACACAAGCTGAATAACTAGCGGACCAAAGAGTTTACAACTTCATTTGTGACAATATACTTCTAACAAAAGCTATTTTGTTTTTCTTCAGCTGCTCGCAGGTGACTAGTTCTTGGCTAATCACCTCCGAGCTAGCCAATCAGCGTGCTCCAAAAGTACTATTCACTTGTATGGTATATATACTATTGATACCAAACATAGAATAGATATTTTCTAATTTTTGTGTAAGACTGATGATAAAATGTGATGTGAAGTTACTGACAATGCTTTTCATGTGATAGCCTCCTGTAACATAATGATTGCTTCTTCTTTATCCAGTGATGTAAATGTATGTGATCAGTTATTATAAAAAACAATGTTTTGTATATTAACAGTAATGTGTAATTCCAGAAAATATCCATACCTCCCCCACAGAAGGGTTTTTTTCTATGACCCCCCCCCCCCCCCAAATCCCTCTGGAAATTCCAATTAAGCTTCATACATTTCTTTAATTTTTTTTGGCCTTATGTAACCCCCACATCCCAGGAAATTCCAATCCCTTCTGTGGGGGGAGTATGGATATTTCCTGGAACTGCACAATAAAGTCCAAGGCTCACTGAGAGGCCAAGATCCTTGTTCGATAATCTGACACTGAGACTATCTTACACTCTAAGACAAAAAGGACTATATTTGTCTATTTATTTATAAATTATTTATTTATAAGAACTTTCTAATCCTCACATGAAGCTGACCCCATTACAATTTTCTGGGAATCTACTTTAAATTTGTATCTAATTTTGACCAACACATCTGTACTACACCCTCAGTTTGAGATTTTTACACCTTTTTTTATTAAACTTTGAAATTTTACTTTTGTTAACTTACAGTATTCATAGAGCAGCGGTGTTGTGCATGGCCTGGGAGCAGGAGATGCTAATTTCTGGTTCCTATGACAAAACCATTTCATTGTGGGACCTTAGAGGTGATATACATGTATAGGAAACTTAACTGAAATCACCAATTAAAAGTATGCAGTCTATTAAATACTATAATTAGTGTTATGGCTAGAAATGGTTAATTATTATATTATTGTTATTAATTAGTAATAGTAATTGGACCGAGTGGAGTACAATTCAGGGGTAATCAAGAGAAAAATTTCAAAATCGAATGAGTGTGAAGCACGAGGCCGATTTGAAATAACGAGCATGATTACTCCCTGAATTGTACGACACGAGGTCCAATTACTAATTAATTGTATCTATAACAAATTCGTGAAAAAAAATGCCTTCTGAGAAATTTTGAGCGAAAAGGTCTGTAGCGCTTTTCCTAAGCTTTAAAAATTGTAGGAAACATTGCTAAGGAAGCCATTGAAGCGCACGTAATTGGTGTGAAAATCATGTGGGTATCCAATTACAGGTGTCCGATTACAAAATGTTCAAATCGGACAGCTGTAATTGGACACCCACGTGATCGCGCGCTGATTACATAACAAATAGGCGAGCGGAGAACCAATCACGATCCAGAATTTGTTATAGATACGATTATTATTATTATTATTATTGTTGTTGTTGTTGGTTGTTATTATTATTATGGCTTCACTAAGTAATATTAGTCAATTAATTGAAATAATTAATTGGTCAGTTATGCTGACCTGCATCGATCATCAAGTATCAAATCCAATTTAATCCAAGTTTACATCTTTTCTTTCCCACATAGGTGGTAATTCCATCAGCAGGTTAAGAAACCACACAAACACCAGTGCTGTGCTTGTCTGTTGATGATAGGTTCATTATCAGTGGAAGTGAGGATCAAACTCTCTCAGTGTATGATAGAAGAGCTGCTCAAGTTTATAAAACAGTTACGGTAAAAAAGCCTAGCCAATTGACAGACTTAATGACCCTGAGTGTCCCAATAATTGGATCTTGTGTGCAAAGGGGCATTCCACAGGTCAACAACAAACAACAACAACCAACCCAACAATTAATAATCATACTAATAATAATCGTTATCTATAACAAATTCTGGATCGGGATTGGTTCTCCGCTTACCTATTTTGTCATTGTAATCAGCGCGCGAGCACTGTGGTGTGTCCCATTACAGCTGTCCGATTTGGAACTTTTTGTATAATCGGGACACCTGTAATTGGATAAACCACGTGATTTTCACACCAATTACGCCGCGCCTTCAATGGACTTCCTGTAACAATGTTTCCTACAATTTTTAAAACTTAGGGAAAAGCGCTCCAGCACGTTCTTCGCTCCAAAAATTTCTCAGAAGGGCATTTTTTTCACGAAATTTGTTATAGATACGATTAATTAGTAATTGGAACCTCGTGTCATACAATTCAGGGAGTAATCATGCTCGTTATTTCAAATCGGCCTCGTGCTTCGCACTCATTCGATTTTGAAATTTTTCCTCTTGTACTCCCACTCGGTCCAATTACTATTACTATTAATAACAATAATATAATAATTAACATTTCTAGCCATAACACTAATTATAGTATTTAATAGACTGCATACTTTTAATTGGTGATTTCAGTTAAGTTTCCTATACATGTATTATCACCTCTAGGTCCCACAATGAAATGGTTTGTCGTAGGAACCAGAAATTAGCATCTCCTGCTCCCAGGCCATGCACAACACCGCTGCTCTATGAATACTGGAAGTTAACAAAAGTAAAATTTCAAAAGTTTAATAAAAAAGGTGTAAAAATCTCAAACTGAGGGTGTAGTACAGAAACTGATGTGTTGGTCAAAATTAGATATAAATTTAAAGTAGATTCCCGAAAATTGTAACGGGGTCAGCTTCATGTGAGGATTAGAAAGTTCTTATAAATAAATAATTTATAAATAAATAGATAAATATAGTCCTTTTTGTCTTAGAGTGTAAGATAGTCTCAGTGTCAGATTATCGAACCAAGGATCTTGGCCTCTCAGTGAGCCTTGGACTTTATTGTGCAGTTCCAGGAAAATATCCATACTCCCCTCACAGAAGGGCTTGGCATTTCCTGGGATGTGGGGATTACATACGCCAAAAAAAAGTTAAAGGAAATGTATGAAGCTTAATTGGAATTTCCAGAGGGATGGGGGGGGGGGGGGGGGTCATAGAAAAAAACCCTTCTGTGGGGAGGTATGGGATATTTTCTGGAATTACACATTACTGTTAATATACAAAACATTGTTTTTTTATAATAACTGATCACATACATTTACATCACTGGATAAAGAAGAAGCAATAATTATGTTACAGGAGGCTATCACATGAAAAGCATTGTCAGTAACTTCACATCACATTTTATCATCAGTCTTACACAAAAATTAGAAAATATCTATTCTATGTTTGGTATCATAGTATATATACCATACAAGTGAATAGTACTTTTGGAGCACGCTGATTGGCTAGCTCGGAGGTGATTAGCCAAGAACTAGTCACCTGCGAGCAGCTGAAGAAAAACAAAATAGCTTTTGTTAGAAGTATATTGTCACAAATGAAGTTGTAAACTCTTTGGTCCGCTAGTTATTCAGCTTGTGTGGTATATACTAAAACAAATATTCACCTCACTGTCGGTGAAAGTGGTGGATAACTGTTGAATATTGCAAGTAAATTGAGAGAATGTGGACATCCTTGAATATTATAAAACCAACACCTATGACTCTGATTCTCACAAACCAAACTTGCACTTGCATTAAATTGAAATTAAATAGAACTTACCTGAGAGTTGTCATCTCAATGTTTTGTCCTTCAAGATCCCAAACCTTAATTTTGCTATCCCATGACCCTGAACACACTCTGGGAGCTCCTGTTGGGTCACTAGATAGGCACCACACCCAACCCTGAAATCAAAGATTATCCTTCATCATCACTATCATGATCATTTATTTGCTTCATAAATAATAAATAAATATTAAAAGATAGTGACAAGTTTATACTGAAAAAGTGGTGAGGAGAACTCCAAAAGAAACCACCAGGCTTATAACAGAGGACACCTTGGAAATAGGCCATTTCCGAGTTCCCTTGTGCCTCTGTTTCTAAACAAGTCTAGGTGCGAATCCTTTCATGTGAAAATGAGTTCTGCATGCACGGCAGTTTCATTTTCATGCAAATCAATTGGCAAAATGTACAGCCACCATCTTTTGTCCCACGGTGGATTGAATTGTGTGGTTCCAGAAAATATATATACCCACCCCAAGAAAGATAATAATTGGAAATTATAATGGGGGACGACAGAAGGTCTCTAAAGCCAGAAAAAAAGGGAAATGGAAGGAGGACAAAGAGGAGGAAAGAGGTTCAAGCCAACAAATACACCTTTGGAACAGTCTGAATATTTTCTGGAAGACACACTATTACCACAACAAATCTTTCACAATACAGTATATGTACAGTGGCACCCTGTTATAACGAACCCTGCTATAACAAAGACCGCGTCATAATTAACAAACAACATTTGAAAGCGCGGCAGAGTCACAAAATATGTGGAAACAAAGCCAGCTATAACAAACCCCCTATAACAAAATCCCTGCTATAACGAATAGATTTTGATGGTCCCAATGCACAATTTACCCCGCTATAACGAATATTTTGTCCTGTCACTTGCACTCAGTAAAAACGACATGATGGTACAAATGGTTGACAAGCCAAACATGACTAGATATTAGACAGAGAAACTTTGACCTTCAAAGCTTTGCTTTATTTAAATGTAGCTGTTCATGTGCAAGTCTGCATGTAGACTGTTTTGCGTGGTGTATATCCCATTGTTCGGCTTGGTTACCCCGCTATTAATAATGAATATTTTTGTTGTTAACCAGATAATTCATTATAACGGGGTCTTTGCTACAATGAAGACCCCACTATAATGAACATTTTGTTCGGTACCGTGACACTTCATTAAAGTGGGGTGCCACTGTATAGGAAAATCGGTACATGCAAGTATAAATTTGGGGCTTTCATTTACAGGCCGGCACCAGAGGAAAGTTCAAATTCGCATATTAAATAAGTTTATGCTATCAGTTCAAAAAGTTTTCCTTTGCTGTTAAAACCAGTTTCCCTCTCGCTGTCAAAAACATTAATAAAGCCTTTGAATAATATCAACATTACATGTAACTATTTTTAGATACTATTAATGAAAATAATTGAATAAAATGAAATGAAATGCCACCAACCCTATGACCATCAAGAGTTTGCTTAAAGGACTTCTTTGAATAACCAGCCTCGGTTGGATCTGTCAAGGCATTTAAACTCCATACACCTACAGCACGGTCCCTTGAGCCCGAAATGCACAGGTCTCCACCTTTCATTATATGAACTGCATCCACTGTTGCAAAATGCTGATCTTTTAGCTCATAAAAATCCAATGTGGAGTTGGGATCATTCCAAAACTCATCCATGTCTTCATGCTGAACACATATTTGTTTCCAACTGAGACGAAATACGAAATTATTAATAATGTCTCACCATTAAAATGCTGCCATGATGAAATTTGCATCAGATTCTGTCCTATCTAAGCCACAAGTATGTTAAACATAATTTAACAAGAAGTCTGTATGAAAAGGAAAATGTTGTTTACTATTTGAAAATATCTCTTTTCACCCCAATGAGATGTATATTCAAGTTTTTAAACCATATTCACGCCCAGTGCAACAAGAGATTAGAGGGTAAATATCCAAAGGGGTAACCAATCTCTAATGCACCACAATTGGAATGAAATATTACATGCAAGTGGTCATCCTAGCGAGGTAAAATGTCACAGCATTATAAAAGAGACACAGTCAGTAGGCTGGCGCACATGTGCATTAGATTCCATTTTATAGCTAATTTGCATATTGATCACAGAGACACAATTGATACTGTTTTTAACCAAATAAAAACTATGATAAAAACAACATTACAGGATGAGCAAAAGCACACTCAAAAACAAGTTTTTCAGTAAACAATTGAAAATCAAGGAAAACACTGCAAAGATTGAAGTGGATTTCTAGATGTACTTTGTTTTCAGGTTGGGGTGAACTCTTTTCAAAGTGAGAAAACTAGTGTCCAGGTCAGCGCCGTCCCAAAGCTGACCGTGTCCAGTTTAATGAGCATGGGAATGTACACAAACCTTGATATATAGTCATAATCTTCTCTTCTGTCTCGATTTGGCCATTGCTTACCAAACCTTGTCTTCCAACTAGATTCAGGTGAGAGAAGATTATGAAAAAGTCTGCATACACGTGCCAAGACGCGTAAAGTAAACCGTGCGTCAAGGTATGAAAAGATCACAAGTATTAGCTCTGGAGGAAGAGTTGCCAGTGACAAGTGATTGTTTTGATGTGTATTTTGAATATTATCAAGAGCTTTTAAATCCTTTTGTAGGTCCTTTTGTCTTGCTGATGTGTCTGGGATGGAGGGAGTCAGAATGTAAGAGTTTCCATGACAACCTCCATTAAGATTCTGGGTTGTTACGAGACTCTTGCTAGGTACTTGTGAATCCTGGTAACAGAATGGAACTTGTGATTTTAGTTCATGAAACTGATCTGTGTTGTCTCCATCCTGTAGATCACCATTGCAACATCCTTGATGCTCACTACATGTAGCTTCCATTAGTGAGACAGTTTCAAATTAAAACAAAAAGCAATTCACTTTACTGATCCGAAGCTTGGTCTGAGTTTAGCATTTCTCTTTCAGCTGCAGAAAAAAATAAAGAATTAAAGCAACAAAATTAATAGGCTGGGTCAAATAATAAATAAAAAGATTATTCAATTAATAAATCAAACATTCATATCAAAGACAATAACATTTGAACTTTATCTATCTCAACCTAGCATGCAAGTTACAGCAGATTAAGTCCCTATTCAGTAAATATCTCTCACACTCTGGAGTGAAGAGCATTAAATATGCTACCTAGTACCCATTTATACACCTGGGTGGAGAGAGGCACTGTGAGAGTTAAGTGTCTTGTCCAGGAACACAACACAATATCCCCGCCCAGGGCTCAAACCCACAGGCCGCTCACACTCCGGAGCTGTTATTGCACTAACCATGAGGCCATTGCACCTCTCATGTAAAATTACTCGTAAATAGACATGCAATTACTGGTTTATAATACATAATATTCAATCAGTTGTGATAGAGACATTATTTAATTAACTTTGGAAAACAACTGCCTTAGTACACTTCTAGAAGTGTACATGTACTTGCTGCCTTTTCCTCCATACAAACTGAAATTGCTGGATCTACCGCTGTAAATAACAAGATCTATATATAAACAAGTCTTTGGCCAGCTGCTGTAATAGGCTCTTTGGTTGAATCTTACAAATGTACACCTCTAAATACTGTAACCAGAGTGTAACACTAGCAATCCAGTAGCCAAGGGTTATTTTATGTAACCCTGTAGTGCTTCATATAAGTTACCCTTTTGTGCAAATGGGTTTGCATTTAAGTCACTTTTGTCTTACGAAATAACTCTTGTTTCTTTGTAGGGCTGGCAAATGGTTTTAAATAGAAAATCTTGGGTTTCAGGTAGTTTTCACGTGATCTCATTGAAGTCTTGAAATCCTTACCTGTTTCGGTTTTCTTTCTATCTCGAGTATAAAATTGTTAAATTATCTTGGATTTACAAGCAAGGGTCTTAAAATGTTGGTGAGTCTTGAATTTTATCACGAATGTTACCCTAGTTCTTTCCCTTAACTAACTGCCTTACAGAAACTTTACAGAATATCTACAGTTTGAATTACGGTTATAAGAAATTAATGGTCAAGAAAAGTTGGAATTCAATTAATTTTATGAGTAATTCACTGCGAAAAATAAAGAAACCAGAATTTTTTCAACAATTTGTGTGTGATGTTTCATGCTTATGACAAAGCATAAATTAAATGATATATTTTGTTCACACACATTAGTAAATCAACCAGCTGCACAGAGAGAAAGAGAGGGAAATCTCTGTCCTGCAGGATATGATTTTACCTTTTTCAATGAAAGAGATTTAAAAGGAAGTTTGTTGAGAAATCTACTTTTTGCAAGTGGATATTATGAGAGATCTTAAGCTGTGTACATAAATAACTGTTTCAGTAGCAGTCATTGATTGTAAATGCAAATCTGGTTTTAATTTGCTCGAAAAATGAACTATAAAACCAGTATCATCGATAATGCATTTTATAATTGTATACAACAGGAAATCAAACAAGATGCACATGGAGAAAGAGAAGAAAATCTCTGCCAAGATTGCAGGATATTAATTATCTTATTCGATTACAAAGATTAAAGAAATTTGTTGAGAAATCTACCTATTTGCAAGTGAATATATGAAAGATCTTAAATATTTGTGTACATAACTGCAAACATCTTTCAATGTCTTCCAATATATGCTATGTGAGTTTTGTTTGCTCAGAAAATGACCTATTTAGGGAAACTTGAAATGAAATCACTGTGAGTATCACCATGGTAGCTCATTAATGAGAGAATTTTAAATACATAATAATAGGGAATATTTATACCAACGGTGCACCCTGGGAGACATCAATTCAGTGAGAAAATTCAATTGCTTCTTGCTATTTCAGCTTACAAACACAAGTATAACAATTTGTAATAAAGGTATAAAACACATCATTAGTTTAAAGAATGAAACAGTATGACTCTAACGCAACTAAAATTTTCGTGCCTGTGGTAATTTCTTTCAAAGTTAATGCTCACGTTTTCCGCCATGCCGTGTGTCACACTCGAGTGGGCCTGCATAATAGAGTCATGTCAGCTGCAGTGATGTGAAATTCAAATGATCACTTAGCTTAAACATCCTTCAAAATAAGTTGCTATGTATGTTATACCGCCACCGAAAGAGATATATATTTAATGACATGGCATTTTTTTCTTTTCTTCTTCACGTAGTATTTTTTAAAATGAATAATAATAAAAAAAATCTTGATCAACATAAATCCCACGAGTGATTTTTTACTTATTTCTCACGTTTCAACTGCATAATCTTCAACACAAACCGAGCAAACTTACCTTTGAAGTATTGTTAAGATAATTTCCTGTCGCAAAACCTTTCTGGAAGCTCTATTCAACAACAAAAACAAAGAAAATCCGAACGAACAATCCATTCACCTGTTATCTTTTTCATCTAAAAATGCAAGGCGCAAAGAAAATGAAGCGAGTGCACTGGACACCATTAAGCAGACATGGTCCGGGCTTTGACGACAATTACCGAAGTTTGACGAACAAGGACGTCACTACTTTTTCTTTTGTTCCCTTATTCGGTTTTTCGTCGGAAAAGATGACATAGCAATTTACCCAGTCCTCTCCTCCTCCAAGTAAACAAGTGCTCTGATAAAGATTCTTGCTCCTAACCAGGAAAAAAGAGTATTGTTGTCCACATCACAGAGGAAGGGGAAGCGCTTTCTTTGACAAGAATCGTGGTGCATTTTGGAACCTCTGAAAGAATTTTGGGCGCCTGCGGATTAAAAATCTCAGGGAATCGGCGTTCATGATATGAGAGGGGAAATTTCATAGCGTCGAAGAAGAAGACTGTAACGCAAACAGTGTACCGTTTTCTACGCCGGTGAGAGAGGAAATGTGAATTTTCTGTTCCGCTTTTGTGCCATTTCACTTTCACTTTTAAAAATTGTCAAATGACTTTGGGTAATATAATTCTTTAGGCTGACGGAGGCTAGAATCGCCTTCGATTCTGTTCGACTATGAAGTTCTTTGACCAACTGAAATTGCTTGTATGGAAGAACTTTACGCTTCGAAAACGACAACATGTGAGTAGACAAATTAGATTTAAAGTCATTACATGTGTAGCTTTTGTAGGTCGATGATTTAATAGCTATCTCTGGTGCAATTTCTCGAGAGGGAAAATTGTCTCAACAGCTTTCTTTGACTTTGTTTTTCTGGAGCAGCTGGCGCGGTTTGCATCCATGGGCTCACTGCACTGGTACCTGTGGCGAATTGTTCCTTGTTTTGGAAAAAATGTCTGCGTAAAATTCCTAACAAAATTATTTCTTGTTCTACAAGATCAACTTTTATTGTGTGGGCGTTTCAAAATCAGTTTTCTGTGATATTTCTGTGATTAAAACTTTCGGCTTTATTTTACGTGTAATTCTCAAGTGACCCTAGCCTCACGCTCTTGAGCTTCGGACAGAATCTGCGAGTCTTCTTATCTCTTTGCCATAAATTACGACGTACTGGACCATTTTCTTGATGAGAAATTTCATTTTCTGCCAACTCAGAACACCGAGACAAAATCCTCATTAATATACAGCGAAAATTGCAAGATTTGGACAGAACGGTGACGTAACTTCTGTGCTTATGACGTTCCAAAGTGTAGGACTGACATGCAACTTCCTACTGAATACTCAGTGTGTCATACCATTGCTTAGAGACGAACATCGAAGATTGCTTAAGGTTAAAATGAAAGTTTCAAGTCTTTAAGTTCCGTGGATCTCTTGTTAGTGTCGATTCGAATAACATTTTTTACGCTTCACTCAGCTCGCTCGGCGAATTATGTACTTAGTGAATGAACAAATTTGAAGTCCCTATGATATTATCTAATTTCAGCCTGAAAAGTTACCTGAGTCCATTATTTTCGCTAAAAGTAGCTTAAAGGAACTACTTTATTTCTTTCAGTTTTGTACTAAGCTTTCAATTCGTATCTTTCTGTTGGTCTGGGGATAATCAAATGTTTCTATAACACCCGAGTTATTTCATGCTTTTTTTTTAATTGACACGTTTTTCGCTGCTAATGTTACATTCTATAATTTCGATCAGAGGGAGTTCATATTACCACTTCCGGTTAAGAAAAAAATTCTCGATATTTTATTCAAAGATCTTATTCAAGATTAGTAAATCGTCTATATTGATGGCATATGTTTAGAACTATATTGATGGCATATGTGTTTGCTACTGTATGTGGTAATTTGTATAATTATACATGTACAGTGTGATATATTCTCACACATTGTCATAACAAGTTTGGAGTGATAAAGTTTGTCAAAGATCCTTAAATTGTAACAGAATGATTTTGAATGTATTTATTTCCGTGAATTTTTCTTGAAGCTTCTGTTTTATACAAGTCATGTTCTTATTTTTAATTATCCAGCTGCTTAAAAATATTTCAGCATGCAATATATATAATTTTGTTAATAGAAAGCCTGGTTGGAAATTATATGTACAGGTATGAGTCAGTATTAAATCAGTTGGAAAATTAAAATGAACTTAAATATCAATACAATTTTCTTGGAGGAATTATTGCCAGCTTAATTGCGGTTTTTCAAGCAGAGGTCTGATAAGTACTCATGGTGACTGTGCCAGTTACATAAGGATTGACACTTAAAATGTTAAACCAGAAAACACCTGGTAAAAGTGTGCACTTAAGCTGTTTTCCTGTTGCTCTATGGCAACCCAGAACTTTTAAAGCTTGTTCAAGCTGTTGATGCCATTTAAAAGATAATTATTGTACATTTATAATATTTATTATTTTCCATCCCTTTCCTCACATTTCTTTTAAAAGAAATTTGAAAAAAATATGAATTTTTTGTTTGTTCCTATTGCACTAGTGAAAGTTTAGGAGAACTCGAAATAAGTGCCGCAGTGCATGTGTACACATTTTGCCATGCTTGGCTTCAAACCGAATATCTTTAGCATACATTGTTTCTTGTTCTCCCAAAATTGCACTCGCTGTTCTTTTAATTAACTGAAAAACAAAGAAAATCCTTTAATTCCATGTCTTGATTATTTACATTGCAAACTGTTTGATTGATCACAGAAATTAAAATGGGTTTTTTTAAACAAGCAAGAATTTCCAGTTACACAATAAGGAAATAAGGTTGTTTTGATTTACGACAAGTACACAGCTATTAACGGTATAAAATTAATAACCCAGTTACTGAGGTATATAAAAAATTCATATCTTAGTCCTACTGTACATTGTGGTTTGGTTTTCAGTGGCAACAATTTCTTTTCTTTCTGGATGTTTTTTTTTTGTTCACGATTATCATCATAGCAGTTTCTGATCTTCTTAATTGGGAAAAATGCCTCAGAAGAGAAAAATAAATCATAAAAATTTAGCGATCTTGCAACTGTAGGTAATTGAGGCAATGAATTGAAAGCAACTGTGCTGTTTTTACTGGGTACTGATAGCATGCAATACCATCACTGTCTTGCTACAACTGAGAACTTCCCCTCTTTATAAAATGTAGGCCTAAATGTACTAACAACAAAAAAGCAAGATTTTAAGCCCTCCCCCCCCCCCCCTCTCTTCCTCACAATCAGAATAAGCCCTCTACCACTTATTTTTTGCATATGAACTTACTAAGATCCCCTTCATGAGCGGTTAAAAATAGATATTAAATTACACTATTCAGGCATTGGATGAATTTGCAAGCTCTTGTACAATGCAGATCTATTTACATGTATTATTGGTAATTTTAGGCTAATAATTAGATTACAGAATTTTTAGCTTTAATATAAGGGAAGTCTCAGTTCAGTCTCGCATACATCACACACTCAGACTTTGGAGTGCAATGTCCAATTAAACATTTGACGTTTAGTTAGCACTCAATTTTTGTATTAGAGAGGCGTGATGGCCTCATGCTTAGTGCTCTCGTCTCTGCATCGGTTAGTCTGGGATTGAGCCCTAGCTGGGAGATTGCATTGTGTTCTTAGGCAAGACACTTTACTCTCACAGTGCATCTCTCCACCCAGGTGTATAAATAGGTACCGATGAACTTCAATGCTTCATTCTACTAAAACCAGGATAGGCTCCTGTCTGATGGGCTACTTGGCTTGTATGCAGGCTTTGCCTACATGTACCTACCAGTTACATATTATGCTGGTGCACTAACTGACTCTTTTAATTATTTTTTTTCAGCTAAGAAATGTTGTGGAAATAGTATGGCCATTAGTTCTTTTTATAATTTTGGTTGCTGTACGAAATCGTCAAAATTATGGGGCCACAAATAAACCTGCCAGTAAGTGAAAACCTGAATAAAAGT
>JAHPZR010035976.1:0-24376 GCA_019787425.1 Platygyra sinensis
AACTTTGTTTATGTTGTTCCACAAAATCTACCCTCATGGCCCTTCATGTACCTCAGATTTCAGGAGTTATAGATGGCCTCTGATAAGAATTTTTTTAAAAAATTAAACCTGTGAGACAAAGTTTGACATTCTCGATAGTTTTATTGTATGTTTTGGCATTTTGAAACACATTGGTTAATTTTCTTCACCCAGCAGAGTTTCAGCCATGAGAATAACAATCTTTGTGGTGCTCGATACGTTGTTGATGTTGTCTTTGAATCTGGAGGTGAACGCTCGCTGTCAACCCAATGATTGCAGTGTCTGGAATATTGTTCCCTACAAACAGTTCTTTACACCAGCTTGTAACAAACACAGTATCTGCTATGCCTGTGTAAGATCAGTTTTTCTATTTCTTTATAATAGTTCCTAGCAACCTTCCCTATTTCTAAAAACGCTGTTATGCTTCAGCTTGAACCAAGCACGATGTCTTCTACGCTTGTGTAATAATTATCTATTAAATTACCCAACACTGGAATAGCCAAGAAAGGATGAATAGTCACAGAGTTCATCCTCCATATGGGCCGGTCTTATCTCCAAAGAAATCCTTCTAAAACTAGGAATAGTTCTCACTAAATCTGCCCCCGCTTCTATTTTATCCCTCAAGGGTATAAAGCTCTTATAAAATTTCACTGCGTACAAGGGAACTATTATTTATTTAATGAACTGAAATTTTAACCCTGCGGGGGCAATTAACTTTAGAAATGGTACCCAGTTCTTCCGCGGACAATGTTGCACGCGCGTCGCGTGGATGCTTCTCTGGAGGATGGAAAAACGCGTGAAAACAGTAGTGCTGTCCACGCGAGGAAAATTGACAATCTAGACACCAGAGAACCGGGAGAAATCTAGAACCTTCATATTCTCTTGTGAAAAGCTAACAGTGTCCCCCCCCCACTCGCGAAAAGGCGAAAAACCAGAAGTTAGTTTACCAAGAAGTTCCTAATTTGGCCTTCTTGAAGCCTAACACAATTTCTGGCTGCTAAGATTGTTGTTAATATTTTGACACTCTTCGCAGGGCGTGAGCAATGGATGGCATAGACATTAGTGTGACGTGGCATTAAAACGCGACATGGGCAGGCTGTGCGAGGGCCTCAACGTGGTCGAAAGGCGCTTCTGTGGGGCGGCTTCCGTGGATTATTACCACGAAGTTCTTCTCTTTGGTTTGAATTACTACAAAGACTCTTCCCTTGAGTGGTGTAAATACTGTCCAAAGAGAAGTGGTGATCCCAACAGTGCCCTTGGCCATAGAGAGACACAGCAATTAAAATGAAGATATTCCAAACAACAGAGGCATTTTAGAGTAGAAATGATAGAGCCATTAGCTGATAATAAAGCTGTTGAGAAATTCGAATAAATGTGTTTTGCAAATGATGAAACTGGGAAGCGCGTGAAGCAACGAAAACACCGAACTTTGAATGATAAACTTAGTGCCAACACAATTTTCAGCGATGACAACATAATTTCTCCTGAAATAATCGACACAAATTTACGCCTGCAGTTGATGGGAATACAGGAACTTATCACTTTAAAACAGTTCAATTAGTTATGATACAAAAAATTCTCACTACATAGCTTTAGTTCTCGAGTCCTTTCCTCTCGACGTTTTCGCTCCTAAGTTGGTGTGAAGTAGTAGTTCTGTCAATAAGCACTTAATGACTGGTCACAGGGGAAACAGTGAGTTTTGTTTCCCTAAGACCCTCAATGTTGGTAAACAAACTGAAAACTCACTGTTTCCCGCGGGGCCAGTCATTAAGTGTTTTGTTATACTTCCCAACTCAAAAATAGGGCAAAAAAAACTGCGAAGAAATCGTTTGCGTTACTCTAGTTGGCTGATCACGTGCGAGTCGAAAGTTATTTTTTCCCTAAGGAGTTAGCAAGTTTTATTCGCCCTAGGGCGTTAGTGAGTTTTGACCGACGACACGTGACGCGTTCTCCTCCAATCGGAAAACGTTTTCGAGTTGAGAGATATAACAAGAACTTTCGTTAACAGGTAGTAGTCATCAGTCATCGGTGTGGCCTCCTTCGATTCCAACCTCAGTTCTCTCTCTAAAATGATCAGAAACAGGCACCCAAAGAGATGCAACTCCTTAGCAAAGTGTTAAGAGGCATAGAGAGTATCTCCATGCCGCAAAAAGCACTAATACGATAATACCTGTAGTTACAATCTCGCTGGGTTGAGACCTCCACGCTCGCATGCTATTCAACAGCTTGGCTGACTTCTTTCAGCATTCAACAACATTTCACATAATAGCCAGCATTTTTTTAATTTGAACCTCCACAGTGCGACAGAGGGAGACGCAGTTGAAGAAAATTTGGTATTCCACACTAGCTCATTTATGTATGCATGTTACGAGTTAGGGACGTCAACTATGCTTACTTCAACACAAAGCTTCTGAAGCTTTCGAATTCTGATATTACTGTAAGTTTGCAATAGCATTTTAGACCCGGCTCATACAACGCAGGAGGAATTTCAAATACCGCTTCATTTCTGCGGTTAGGCCTGCCATCCACACTAATCCTTCACGAAAACAGAGCTTTTCATAAACGCTTTTCAAACCGGAGGGATTTGTAAACGCCGGCTTTTCATTTTCGCGTAGAAGGGAAACATTGTGAAAACGGAGCTTCACGAAAACGATGACGTCATGACAATCACGTGCCTGCGTTTTCGTCAAACACCAGTGATTGTTGCGTATTTAAATTCCTACCGCGTAGTGTGGACAGAAAACGTTTGATGCATTTTCAGATTGAAACCTCTCTTTTTTTTCGTAGTGTGGACGCGGCTTTAGGAAGCACTTTGCTAATTAATGTACGTGTTGTTTCGACACAAGTAAATTGATATGACAATGTTTGTTTTTGCGACGATTTAATTTCTGTTCGTTTAACTTTGTTACTGTTTTGACATTATATACTTCCTCGACGATTTCCTAGCAAATTGCGTTTTAAGAAAGAACAAAAAGCCGCCGTTTGTAGTTTATGAAAATTATTTCTATCATATTACTTTTTACGTAGATTATTCCTAGACTTAAAAGGGTCGGCAAGAAGCACGTTAAGCGACTAATTATTTGGTGCAGAAAGATTTCTGTTGCAAATTCTTAAAACTCAAGAAAACACAAACAAACCCCCATTTTGAAATTATGCAAATAAGTGAGATTAATTTGACAAATTTAGCGTTTGCCTTTTGTAAATCACTATAAAGGCCATATGAAGAGTTATTTGGTGTTAAAGAGTCTTTCCGGTGCACTTTGTCTCAGGTCTAAGCGCAGAATGGCTCAACTAAGGGGCTAATGTGACAATTGCGCATATTAAGAAATCTGTCTACAACGTTTTCAAATTATTATACACTTAGTGTTTTCTCTTTTCCTTGATATGTACATCCGTATAAGAGAAAAACTAATATAACAACTTGGTTTGTTCCTTGTTACATAATTACCTGAAAATCATATTTACAAAAAAAACAAAAACCCACTAAGAGGACATGTGGTCACTGGATCGTGAATAACCACTCTGGTACAAAAAGAGTTGCGGAGTTTTAGCCTTATTGCGAACTATTGTTTTAAAATTTGAGTGCTTGGGATTAATGTCCTCTGCATCATTGTGCAAAGCGACACCAGGGACCTTTTTACGATGCAAGGACGGGAAGGCCAAGACGGGAACAGCTGTAGACGCGGGAAAGTTTCGCGTGTCCCGCCGTGTCGCCAAACACAAAATGGCTGCTCAATGTCACGCAACAAAAAATAAAATAAAAAAAAAGCAGTGGATAAAGTCAAGACATTGTGATACCATAAATGATTAATAGAGAAGACAGTTCTCCAATTTTACGGTGTGTGCGTTGTACCAAAGTTGAGATATAAGTCGAAATGTTCCGCACAAAATTATAGAGCCTGGTATGGAGCAGCCATGTTGGAGGACCTCCTTAGTCCTCCAAGATGGCGGCCAGAAAATAGTGTAAACATCTGGAACCTATCTAGTCAATTGATTATCTGAACCGAACCAAAAGATATTTAGACAAGCACTTTTCATAATACTCAAACTCCTAAAATGGATGAAAATCACGAGATAAGTGTATATTTTTCGACAAACGCGATCTAAGCTTTTTGTCACGAAGTGGAGATGTTTCCAAGTATTCTGAAATAACCCATATATGTGAACTCTGATTGGCTAAAAGCCATGTTTCTCTTAATATACTAGTCCAAAATGTATTGTCTGTAGCATTTTCTAAAGGATAAAAAAAATCGATGTAGAGACACTTACAAGGCACTGGGAAAGATAAATGGAGAAACTTCACACCGTTCTGTGCACTTTCCCAAACTTCCTTACTGACACTCCTCTGTAACTTAAACTTCATTAAACAGTACTTAGTTTTACTGAGCTCGATTAGCTTTTTAGTTATCCTGAGTAAACGCTTTTTTTTATTTAAAATAAAACTCTAAAGAGGAATGTTGATCATAAGAAAATTGGCTCAAGTCTAGTTTTTCTGTGTCAACCGCCTATTTAACGTGACGACTGTAACTCGACTAAATGTATCACTGATAGGGCAAATTGGTGTAACGAATCGGCAATAGTTGAGGCGGGAAGAGTAGAGATTTAGCACTAGCTTGCGGCAAATAACGGGACATTGGCATTTTGGAAGCATTTTTAGCTTGCAGTGTCGGCCTCATCTCAGGTAAGGTTCAGTCGCTCTGCTGTACACGCTGAACGCCATTAGTTCAAGCCAGCGAAAACCAAACATGTTATCGTTAAACAGCACAAAGTGGCCCGGTGTCCACTGAGGAGACATGAACCCATGACTAGCAATCTGTCCTCTGCCGTGATATCTAGAGACAAACAGGTTAAACAGGTTAAACAGGACACAAACAGGTTAACGGATTGCGAAACCAAACGAGTAACTGGCGGGATTCAAGAAAATTGATGTTACACCCGAGTACCAAAGAGATGAATCAAACGTGCATGGACTGCAACCAGTCCCTCCGTTTCTCCTCAGGGGTTAGTTTCTAAAGAAACTGTTTTGCTGCATTAGCGTGCAAGCTAAACACTTGGTTGATTCACTTGAAGTTGATAAAGGTAAATTAACCATGTTAGAGAATTTGGGAAATATCTATTGAAGTCTGGCGCTTAGTTGGTGCTTTCCACGCGTATCGGTTCACAAGAAACCATAGTAGGGACCTTAAGGTTATTCTGTTTGTATAAAAAATCATTTATTGCAGTAGATATATCTAGCAACCTTTGTGGCATTCAGGTGTAAAAGTATGGGATCGCCTAATAAAGGGTTCCCAAATCTCCACTGAAACAGTGGGTATTATATCAGGGGGCAGGTGTATGCACGGGAATTGTTGTAAGAAAAAAATCACAATAAGAAGAAAATAAAATTTAGTCAAAAATTGTTAGATGTTAAAGAATACACTAACGTTGAGGGACCAACAAACTGCAAAGCAGCCACGTCAACCACAAGGCAGTGCAACAATAATGATAATAATAATAATATAAAAGAGAGATTAGCATGGAGTGGTTAGAGGAGAAAGGGGGAGGTTAAAATTAGTATTTAAAGTTAGGGATTAAAGTTAGGAGGAGGGGGAAAAAAATATTTTAGACTTAGAAAATTTGATGTGTATATGAATGAAACTCAAAATTTTACCCAAGGGGTATCTGTTTAAAACATTAAAAAATATAATTAAAATTCAGAGACCCAAAAATGTAAGTTTAAATGATTTAATGCAATAAAAACATTGTATGAAAATTACAAATAGTATTTGAAAAACTGAATACTCCCTTGTTATTGAAAAGGAAAAAAATATACAGTATTTTTCGTTCTATAAAAATATGATCTATGTGAATCGAAATTAACAGATTAATGGCATTTTTGTTCTCAAAAATATGGGGTTTATATGATTAAAAATTTATAGATTATTGGTATTTGAATTCTCCATTGAGAAATAGCCAAGTGGCATGATGAACATCATAATAGAACCAAATGTTATCTTTAGAGTCTAAGCTGTTATTAATATTCCTTTTTGCAGTGTGGTCCAGTGCTGAGATGTAAGAATCCATTCTGTTATCAGGTACTTTGAACAGCCATAACCCAGGAAAAACAGCATCAGCTTAAATGTGTCGGTATCTCTAATGGGTTTCTTCCAAAATAATTGTTGGATGTCATGTGGCCAGGTGGATGGTGGGTACAAAGCATCTCCATTTAACAGAGTAAGTAAATTCCTTCTTTTTTGGATTAATCTTGGCCTCTCTTTCTTTTTCATTCATTCATTCAATTGTGTGCTGTAGCCGAATTAAATGCTAGAGATAATTTGTTTTTATTTGTGTTAATCATATTTAAATGAATTTCGGGCTGGAAAAAAAATTTTAATTATTCAAAATAACTTGAGGTTGAAAAATTCAAAAAATTTTTGTATAATTGAAAGGATATAGGAGAAGTAAACAAAATTCCTGAAGCAAGCAATAAAAGGGGGTAACTAACCCTGAGCGAGGGACCCTAAATTGGGCACTAGGCTGCTGAGCCAACAGCCATCTGGTCCTGTCAAAAGCGCAGCGGCAGACAAGAGCTTGCACAGTCTAAAATTTGACATAAGTTCAACTCAATCTTAGTTCGTTTTAAGTATCGGTGCAGTAAATCCGTACAATATTAGAGGGCTCACACAAATAACACGGTGATGCCGAAGACGATGTGATAAAATAATTAAGAAATAGAAAACTTGTACCGTGTTTCTATCGAGTTATACAAACACGAGTGGAAGTTTGGGAGAACGAGAAATGCTGTGGGAACACCAGCCGCAGGCGAGTGTTTCCACAGCTTTTTCGAGTTCTCCCAAACTTTCACGCGTGTTTGTATAACTCGATAGAAACACGGAGTACATGTTTTCTATTTCTTTTAGAAAACATCACGGCGAGAAAAAGGAAAACAACTTGTTAACTTTGATTATCAAAATGTAAATTCTCTTTGCTCGCGCCATCACTACGTCAACAGCGCGCGCTAATTCTGTGTCTCCATCGAGTTATACAAACACGATTTTTAACCAATCAGCACGCGTGCTTTCTTAGGACTGTTTTCTAATTAACAATTAGACTACTCGCCCTCGTTTTCTACGAGCAGATAGTCAACGAGGCGCAGCCGAGTTGACTATCGCTCGTAGAAAACGAGGGCGAGTAGTCTAATTGTTTTAGTATAAATTTACCGTAGTCTCATTGCATAAAAAGAAAAAAATGTCAAGTAACGCGTAGAAAAGAACTGTTTTATTATGTTACTTCAGGTTCAAACGTGATACGTGATGTGCACTGATGCGTAACTGTTGACTATCAGCAGATAGTCAACGGTAATATAGCCAATCAAATTCGCTGATTCACAATAGTCTACGGTAAATTTATTCTAAAGTATTTTATAAAAGCAAAGCAACAGCCAATCAGCATTGGCACAACAATTTGTCACTGTCCGAGGAAGTTTCTCTTGCGCGAAAGACTGACCAACGGGCCGAGGGAAACTTCTGGAAGTTGGCGTAATTAAAAGCGCCCCAAATGTTCAATGTTGAGGCAAAAGGGAATCAGACGTTCGAAAACTCAATCAGGGAAACAGCAAGCTTTGAATGACAATTAACCTTAAGGCACTTAAAAAGCTTTTAACTGCGAAAATACACCTGCGAGATTGAAAAACAAAAACTGTTAAACTAGACTTTGAGTTAGCAACAAAGATATTTAAAAAAAGCATGCTGATATAATGTTATTTGTCTTGCCCTTTGTAAGTGACTGACCTGCTCAGAGGCACAGGAAGCAATAACACGTAAGTGGTAAAGGGTCTTCTTGAAATCAGAGACTGGTTTTTTATAGTACATAGAAAAGGTATGACCAACTTTCGCAGACGCAGTAAGATGAATGTTTATAATTACCGCGGTTTGCTAAGAAATTTTGAAAACTGAAAAGGCCGTATTTAAAGAGACACTGCTAAAAGCACAGCTTCGAAAAAATATATAATGGTCTACTTCAGTTAAAAATTACAATAGAGAACTGAATGTTAAAAAAAAAACAATATTATTAGTTATTAATGTCAGTACAAGGTGAAAAAGACTAGCACACCTCGCACTAATTATACTAAATAATTTCTCTACATTTCACTAATTATCTTCCTCCTGGTATTTCAAGTGCAATTTCGTGAACGACTGATGGTACCGGGTGGGGTACTCCCTATAATGGCCTATACGGGCCTATACGGGGAGGCTCCCTCCGAAAGGGGTACCTTTTTCAGGCTTCAGGTATATAAAAGGGTAGGGATTTCACAAGTTGGGGTATATAAAAAGGTAGGGAAATCGGTCATTTAGGCATTTAAAAGGGCCTTTAATTATAATATTTCGAATAGACGTCCCTTACGGCTGTATCAGTTCATTTATTAAGCACTGCATGAAATTGAGAACAGACTTCCTAAAGAAGGTATGTGAAAGGGGTACCTTTTTTCAATAATAGGTATATAAAAGGGGTACCTTTTCTGCCAAAATGGTATATAAAAGGGTAAGGGGTTGGACTTCGGGGCGGAGCCTCCCCGTATTAAACTTTGTTAAGTAGCCCCCCCTCGGATGGTACTCCGTCAGTCATAATTTACAAGCTGCTTTGACCGAAAACGCTTATGCTTTATGTAATGCAAACCAGCTTTCAACTTTGTCAGTATTTTCTTGCTTTCATCAGTTCTGTTTTATTCTTGAAATCCGAAAATTTCTTCGATTCTGCCTTTTAACTGAATTTGCTCAGATTCAAATAAGGACGTGGGCATTTTTTTTGATCGGCAAACCAGCCGTTCAAAGCATAAACCGTCTGGGAAAAAGTTAGTTATATTGTTCGTCTCAGGTTCGGCGGGAAAGACGAATAGGGTCACTCAATATAAGTTTTTTAAAGCATGTCTTTTTTTAAAAAAAGACATGCTCCAAGAGCGTTTTCTTCGGTGTTGGTGTGTCGCAATGTCAAATTGTTCTCTACAAGTATTGAAAACCGAGTAAAAACCAAAAATCAGGATGTTTAGCACAAGACTTAAGTTTGGATATTTCAGTACTATTCGAGTTGAGCTAGAATCCTCTTTATCCGATTGCATGTTGTTTGCATTTGAAGATCAGCTTACGAAGATTCTTGACTTTTTCAACATCTGACATATCTGAGGCGCTCGTCTCACCACCATAGTTTACTGTTAGGTCAGTAATTTTTTGCAGTGTAGCAGTTTCCCGGGGGCGGGGTACTCCCAGAAAAACTGGATGGGGGTGTGCGGCCCGCTTCCCAAAAGCCTTCCCCTATGGTTAATTTACCTTTATCAACTTCAAGTGAATCAACCAAGTGTTTAGCTTGCACGCTAATGCAGCAAAACAGTTTCTTTAGAAACTAACCCCTGAGGAGAAACGGAGGGACTGGTTGCAGTCCATGCACGTTTGATTCATCTCTTTGGTACTCGGGTGTAACATCAATTTTCTTGAATCCCGCCAGTTACTCGTTTGGTTTCGCAATCCGTTAACCTGTTTGTGTCCTGTTTAACCTGTTTAACCTGTTTGTCTCTAGATATCACGGCAGAGGACAGATTGCTAGTCATGGGTTCATGTCTCCTCAGTGGACACCGGGCCACTTTGTGCTGTTTAACGATAACATGTTTGGTTTTCGCTGGCTTGAACTAATGGCGTTCAGCGTGTACAGCAGAGCGACTGAACCTTACCTGAGATGAGGCCGACACTGCAAGCTAAAAATGCTTCGAAAATGCCAATGTCCCGTTATTTGCCGCAAGCTAGTGCTAAAACTCCACTCTTCCCGCCTCAACTATTGCCGATTCGTTACACCAATTTGCCCTATCAGTGATACATTTAGTCGAGTTACAGTCGTCACGTTAAATAGGCGGTTGACACAGAAAAACTAGACTTGAGCCAATTTTCTTATGATCAACATTCCTCTTTAGAGTTTTATTTTAAATAAAAAAAAGCGTTTACTCAGGATAACTAAAAAGCTAATCGAGCTCAGTAAAACTAAGTACTGTTTAATGAAGTTTAAGTTACAGAGGAGTGTCAGTAAGGAAGTTTGGGAAAGTGCACAGAACGGTGTGAAGTTTCTCCATTTATCTTTCCCAGTGCCTTGTAAGTGTCTCTACATCGATTTTTTTTATCCTTTAGAAAATGCTACAGACAATACATTTTGGACTAGTATATTAAGAGAAACATGGCTTTTAGCCAATCAGAGTTCACATTTATGGGTTATTTCAGAATACTTGGAAACATCTCCACTTCGTGACAAAAAGCTTAGATCGCGTTTGTCGAAAAATATACACTTATCTCGTGATTTTCATCCATTTTAGGAGTTTGAGTATTATGAAAAGTGCTTGTCTAAATATCTTTTGGTTCGGTTCAGATAATCAATTGACTAGATAGGTTCCAGATGTTTACACTATTTTCTGGCCGCCATCTTGGAGGACTAAGGAGGTCCTCCAACATGGCTGCTCCATACCAGGCTCTATAATTTTGTGCGGACATTTCGACTTATATCTCAACTTTGGTACAACGCACACACCGTAAAATTGGAGAACTGTCTTCTCTATTAATCATTTATGGTATCACAATGTCTTGACTTTATCCACTGCTTTTTTTTATTTTATTTTTTGTTGCGTGACATTGAGCAGCCATTTTGTGTTTGGCGACACGGCGGGACACGCGAAACTTTCCCGCGTCTACAGCTGTTCCCGTCTTGGCCTTCCCGTCCTTGCATCGTAAAAAGGTCCCTGGTGTCGCTTTGCACAATGATGCAGAGGACATTAATCCCAAGCACTCAAATTTTAAAACAATAGTTCGCAATAAGGCTAAAACTCCGCACTCTTTTTGTACCAGAGTGGTTATTCACGATCCAGTGACCCATGTCCTCTTAGTGGGTTTTTTGTTTTTTTTGTAAATATGATTTTCAGGTAATTATGTAACAAGGAACAAACCAAGTTGTTATATTAGTTTTTCTCTTATACGGATGTACATATCAAGGAAAAGAGAAAACACTAAGTGTATAATAATTTGAAAACGTTGTAGACAGATTTCTTAATATGCGCAATTGTCACATTAGCCCCTTAGTTGAGCCATTCTGCGCTTAGACCTGAGACAAAGTGCACCGGAAAGACTCTTTAACACCAAATAACTCTTCATATGGCCTTTATAGTGATTTACAAAAGGCAAACGCTAAATTTGTCAAATTAATCTCACTTATTTGCATAATTTCAAAATGGGGGTTTGTTTGTGTTTTCTTGAGTTTTAAGAATTTGCAACAGAAATCTTTCTGCACCAAATAATTAGTCGCTTAACGTGCTTCTTGCCGACCCTTTTAAGTCTAGGAATAATCTACGTAAAAAGTAATATGATAGAAATAATTTTCATAAACTACAAACGGCGGCTTTTTGTTCTTTCTTAAAACGCAATTTGCTAGGAAATCGTCGAGGAAGTATATAATGTCAAAACAGTAACAAAGTTAAACGAACAGAAATTAAATCGTCGCAAAAACAAACATTGTCATATCAATTTACTTGTGTCGAAACAACACGTACATTAATTAGCAAAGTGCTTCCTAAAGCCGCGTCCACACTACGAAAAAAAAGAGAGGTTTCAATCTGAAAATGCATCAAACGTTTTCTGTCCACACTACGCGGTAGGAATTTAAATACGCAACAATCACTGGTGTTTGACGAAAACCACGTGATTGTCATGACGTCATCGTTTTCGTGAAGCTCCGTTTTCACAATGTTTCCCTTCTACGCGAAAATGAAAAGCCGGCGTTTACAAATCCCTCCGGTTTGAAAAGCGTTTATGAAAAGCTCTGTTTTCGTGAAGGATTATTGTGGATGGCAGGCCTAACCGCAGAAATGAAGCGGTATTTGAAATTCCTCCTGCGTTGTATGAGCCGGGTCTAAAATGCTATTGCAAACTTACAGTAATATCAGAATTCGAAAGCTTCAGAAGCTTTGTGTTGAAGTAAGCATAGTTGACGTCCCTAACTCGTAACATGCATACATAAATGAGCTAGTGTGGAATACCAAATTTTCTTCAACTGCGTCTCCCTCTGTCGCACTGTGGAGGTTCAAATTAAAAAATGCTGGCTATTATGTGAAATGTTGTTGAATGCTGAAAGAAGTCAGCCAAGCTGTTGAATAGCATGCGAGCGTGGAGGTCTCAACCCAGCGAGATTTTAACTACAGGTATTATCGTATTAGTGCTTTTTGCGGCATGGAGATACTCTCTATGCCTCTTAACACTTTGCTTAAGGAGTTGCATCTCTTTGGGTGCCTGTTTCTGATCATTTTAGAGAGAGAACTGAGGTTGGAATCGAAGGAGGCCACACCGATGACTGATGACTAACTGTTAACGAAAAGTTCTTGTTATATCTCTCAACTCGAAAACGTTTTCCGATTGTAGGAGAACGCGTCACGTGTCGTCTGTCAAAACTCACTAACGCCCTAGGGCGAATAAAACTTGCTAACTCCTTAGGAAAAAATAACTTTCGACTCGCACGTGATCAGCCAACCAGAGTAACGCAAACGATTTCTTCGCAGTTTTTTTTGCCCTATTTTTGAGTTGGGAAGTATAACAAAACACTTAATGACTGGCCCCGCGGGAAACAGTGAGTTTTCAGTTTGTTTACCAACATTGAGGGTCTTGGGGAAACAAAACTCACTGTTTCCCCTGTGGCCAGTCATTAAATGCTTATTGACAGAACTACTACTTCGCACCAACTAAGGAGCGAAAACGTCGAGAGGAAAGGACTCGAGAACTAAAGCTATGTAGTGAGAATTTTTTGTATCATAACTAATTGAACTGTTTTAAAGTGATAAGTTCCCGTATTCCCATCAACTGCAGGCATAAATTTGTGTCGATTATTTCAGGAGAAATTATGTTGTCATCGCTGAAAATTGTGTTGGCACCAGTTTATCATTCAAAGCTCGGTGTTTTCGTTGCTTCACGCGCTTCCCAGTTCCATCATTTGCAAAACAATATTTCGAATTTCTCAACAGCTTTATTATCAGCTAATGGCTCTATCATTTCTTACTCTAAAATGCCTCTGTTGTTTGGAATATCTTCATTTTAATTGCTGTGTCTCTCTATGGCCAAGGGCACTGTTGGGATCACCACTTCTCTTTGGACAGTATTTACACCACTCAAGGGAAGAGTCTTTGTAGTAATTCAAACCAAAGAGAAGAACTTCGTGGTAATAATCCACGGAAGCCGCCCCACAGAAGCGCCTTTCGACCACGTTGAGGCCCTCGCACAGCCTGCCCATGTCGCGTTTTAATGCCACGTCACACTGATGTCTATGCCATCCATTGCTCACGCCCTGCGAAGAGTGTCAAAATATTAACAACAATCTTAGCAGCCAGAATTGTGTTAGGCTTCAAGAAGGCCAAATTAGGAACTTCTTGGTAAACTAACTTCTGGTTTTTCGCCTTTTCGCGAGTGGGGGGGGGACACTGTTAGCTTTTCACAAGAGAATATGAAGGTTCTAGATTTCTCCCGGTTCTCTGGTGTCTAGATTGTCAATTTTCCTCGCGTGGACAGCACTACTGTTTTCACGCGTTTTTCCATCCTCCAGAGAAGCATCCACGCGACGCGCGTGCAACATTGTCCGCGGAAGAACTGGGTACCATTTCTAAAGTTAATTGCCCCCGCAGGGTTAAAATTTCAGTTCATTAAATAAATAATAGTTCCCTTGTACGCAGTGAAATTTTATAAGAGCTTTATACCCTTGAGGGATAAAATAGAAGCGGGGGCAGATTTAGTGAGAACTATTCCTAGTTTTAGAAGGATTTCTTTGGAGATAAGACCGGCCCATATGGAGGATGAACTCTGTGACTATTCATCCTTTCTTGGCTATTCCAGTGTTGGGTAATTTTAATAGATAATTATTACACAAGCGTAGAAGACATCGTGCTTGGTTCAAGCTGAAGCATAACAGCGTTTTTAGAAATAGGGAAGGTTGCTAGGAACTATTATAAAGAAATAGAAAAACTGATCTTACACAGGCATAGCAGATACTGTGTTTGTTACAAGCTGGTGTAAAGAACTGTTTGTAGGGAACAATATTCCAGACACTGCAATCATTGGGTTGACAGCGAGCGTTCACCTCCAGATTCAAAGACAACATCAACAACGTATCGAGCACCACAAAGATTGTTATTCTCATGGCTGAACTCTGCTGGGTGAAGAAAATTAACCAATGTGTTTCAAAATGCCAAAACATACAATAAAACTATCGAGAATGTCAAACTTTGTCTCACAGGTTTAATTTTTTAAAAAAATTCTTATCAGAGGCCATCTATAACTCCTGAAATCTGAGGTACATGAAGGGCCATGAGGGTAGATTTTGTGGAACAACATAAACAAAGTTGGTAATGCCCAATATTCTTTGGAGCACTCAGGGCCTCTTCAAATGAGCCCGGTCAACCAGGCTGGTTCGGTTTCGAGATCTCACCTCGCCACTCTTAACTTTGTAAAAAATTTTTTGTTCATATGAGAGCCGAGTTGGCCCGGTAACAGAGATCTCCGTTTTTTGCGACCGAGCTCTCGAGACACAAAGATTAGTCTGGATGAAAATTTTCTCATATGAGACCATATGAACACTCCAGCCCGAGTGACCCGGACAAAACGTTTCTGACAAAATAGCTTCGCGTTCGCATCATAGCGGCCAAAATGGCATAATTTTTTGTCTTGTATGTATTTTCACTTCAAAAGAATGCGGACTAGCTTTATCACTAAAGTTTAAGTTACATGAGTCCACAAAGCTACGACAGCCACAACTTCGTTCCCAGGGTCCTCTCCTCTCGCCACTGGAGCCGAGCAGGGGAGAGGATCCTGGGAACGAGGTTGCAGCAGCCACGTTTATGTAATGTTTAAAAATCGAGCAGCAGTGTTTTATCGGAGTATAAAAACACATGGCGTAGCCGAGTGTTTTCAGACCCGATAAAACACGTGCTGCTAGATTTTTGAACGACGCTAGCTTCAAAAACATTCCACAAAAAGCGTGTGTCTTGGGAGTCCGAACAAAGGTTCAAATTGTGAGGGGAAGATATTAGCATACAAGAAAAACAAGCTATGCCTTATCAGTATTCTTTATATAAAGAATACTTACGAGGAGTGTTATCAGGATATAAAGTTCATGCACATGACGCTTTATCGGTGTTTTGATAGGCTGTTAGGCTCATGAATTATTAATGAGTTTTTGAAGTTTCTTTAATTTCATCCTGGTCGACCGGGCTGAAATTTCCCATTTGAACAGACTGCTCAGTCATTCAAGAGTCATGTGGCCCCACAGGGTAATTATTTTCTGTGTTGCGCACGCTATTGGTTATATTTTGAAAGCTGGTTTTGTATTCGTTTTTACCTGATCATAAGGTTCTCTCAAACTTATCAGATGTAATAAGCTATGTGATAAGACAGTATTTTAGAATGTTTTCTGTCAAAATGATATATCTCCTTTCTTGAAATCTTCCAAAATTTTAAACACAAAAAAGAGAAAATGTAGAAGGGCTTTTACCGGCAGTTTTGCAAATTAGGTCTTTCCCTGCGGCCTAAAAACTGGTCGGATAGATTTACTTAGAGAAATTAGGAAGGTTCCTTGGAATGCTAGGATCGATGCTGCAACCATGGGCCTACGAGCACTTTCCGCCTTAGGAGGGTGGTGACGTTCTTGCCCGAAAAATCACACATTGCCCGAATTATATAAAAAAAAATGCCCGAATGGGTAAATGTTAAAATTGTGATACAAACGTCTTCAAATACCGTTTCAAATTGTAATAAAAACAAAAACGTTCACAATTCTCCTATGCAACGAAACTTTTATAAATAGTCATTTTGAAACATCGTATACTCTGATATTCGACTGAGATCAACAGCGTACTCGATTTAGTAAAATCACAAACTTGTGAAAGTAAGTTATCTCTGCCACATAATTTCAAATTTGAAAACGGTTCTTTTTTAAGGATTGAGGAAAGGAGAAAATGGCAGTAGGTCAGGTTTGAACGAAAAATGACGGTCCATTTTCCTTGGTTAATCGCATTGGTCCTATGACCGGTTAATCTGGGATAGTGGAAAGCACTCACAATCTCTTACAGCAGAGCTGAAGGCAAATTTTAGCGTCAAAGTTTAGTGCCGTCAGGTGGCTCTGCAGGTTAACAACTAATCTCGTTGCGCGCGAAAACCGGTTGCGAAAACCGGTTTGTGTTCGTACCTGGCGTTCTATCAAACTGATCAGAGTAATACGCTATGATTAAATAGTGTTTAAAAAATCATGGCTTTTAGTCTTGAAAAAAAAAATGTTATAATTTATAAACGATTAAAAGTCAGTGGCTTTTAATCGCTTGTAAATTATAAGAGTTTATTAAATCTTCCAAATTTGCACAGTACAACGAATTCCGGCAGGTTACGAAATTTAAACACGAAAAAGTAGCAAGGGCTTGTACTGGCAGTTTTTTTGTTTTTGATTTTTATCCTGCAGCGGAGAAAAGCGGTCACGGATAGATTTCCCAGTAGCTTAAAAATGATCTTTGCAGAAATATGAGCAACATAATTTCAAGTTACAAAATGCTGTGTTTTGTGATGAAAGTTTTGGAATGAACTATACCTTATACCTTATCTCACATACAAAAATGTCAAGCGTTTTTTCGGAAAGTGCCGATCTACGAGTCCTATAGCTTAAAAGCTATAGATTAGTTCTAAACTGCTCCGGGCGGGGGGGGGGGGGGGGGGTACTCCCTTGTATGGGCTATATAGGTATGTGCGGCCCCAAAGGGTATGGTTTTTCAGCCGTTTTGGTCATAAATGGGGTATCGATTTTAGCTGATTGTGGCCATTTTGGTCATAAATAGGGTATGGTTTTTGTACTCTAGCTTTGATATGGGTATGATTTTATGCCGAGAAGCCACGTTTTAATCATTATAGAAAAGAAAATCAACAAAAGCCCTTCACAAATTATGTTTACAGTAATTTAACGTAAGTCTGAACTAGGGATCCAATTATAACGCAGGTCTGAAACGGGGATTTTGTCAAGCTAGCACAGCAGACTACAAAGAGACAGGAGAACCACGTCCCTTACGACAAAAAGAACAAGTTGGTTTAAAGATGACAATGACTAAGGAACAAATACTAACAGTACTGTGTGCACAATATACGGTCATTTCCTATACCTGGGCAAGGCAAACATTGGGAAAATTCGTGTATCTGGCTTCATAGGCAGAGGGTAGGGCGAACTCTTGAGAGTGACACACGCCTAAATTTTGTTTTTTCTTGCTCCGAAGGTTCTAGCTCGTCGGTGATAGGGCCGCCTGAGGTCAACATCAAAGGTTATCTGGACCTTCCTGGCACATTAGGGTCCTCCCTGCAGGTTAGTAAGGTACATTGAATGGTTTATTAGGTACACACTGTATGAGTAGCACAACTGTTGGAGATCGAAAACATTTTCAAATCAAACAGCACTTATGAGGAAAACTTAAGGAAACCCTAACTGAATTTAACAAGAAAATGGGAACATTTTTCAAAGAGATAAATTACAAGGGGTGATCAGGCACGGTTACTCTCTGAATTGTACAATTCGAGGTCCAGTAACTGATCGTATCAACAACAAATTTCAAGATAATGAAAAACGAATAAGTAATCTTTGTGTTTTTCATAATTTTTACGAACGGTAGGAAAACATGGTCTGGATGGCCCAGGTGTCCCAATTACGGATATATCACCCTAATTAGACACCCACATAATCGCACGCCAATTACGGGACAAAGAGGCTCGCTGAGAAACAATCAGAATCGAGAAAAAAAAATTCCGCCTGACTTGTGGCAAACAAGCTAGTTAACGAACTTATAAATGCGTACAAGTCTGTTTACAAAGTTCAAGTAAAATAAAAAAGCTTAAGCAGGATATTCAAGAAGTGATCGCACTTAGCTTACACGCATATAAACTAGGGAAAAAAAGAATTAGCTACACACATGTATGGACAAACAACCACACAGATACGGTTCAAAATAAAATGTCTACGTGCAGTCGAGTTAGCCTTGAATAAAATCATAAAACTCTAAACAAGTACTACAATAAAGATCTGACGTCCGAATCACGGTCATAATTATGGCTAATTTCCGATAAACTATACCAAACGATGAAGTGACCTACACTGAACATGGCCTGGGTACCTGGCCGGATTTTTTGTGTGCTACGAGTTCTTTTGCCTTGGCAGCAAAGCCGTGAAGGCGAGCGGCGAAGCCCTATCGTTTTTGCAGTGGTGGCCATTAGGGCAGTTCAATTCAGAGGTAGTGGTATAATAAGATTTGCTTGTAAACATTCCAACGTAACAACAGAAAACTTCGTAGAGACAATAAAGGCGGAAAAAAATACTGATCAATGCAGCTGCCAAACTAACTACTGTAGCTGGGATAGTTTAACAATTATTCACCGAAGTGGAGGTAAACATCCACCACTTTCACCGACACTGAGGTCAATAATTGTTTTAGTATAATTATACCACACAAGCTGAATAACTAGCGGCCCAAAGACTAACTTTATTAGTTAAAATATAGCGACAAAAGCCATTTTGTTTTTCTTTGGCTGCTCGGAGGTGAATAGTACTTGGCTAATCACCTCCGAGTTAGCCAATAAGCGCGCGCGAAAAGTACTATTCCACTTGTGTGGTATATACTAAATATTTTTATTGAATGTTTCTATCCACATACCGTACGTTTGTTCTGCTTTTTCTCCCTCCCCTTTCCCCCTCATTGGTCGATTTGGTAAGTATTGGGTTGGTAAGTATCCCCACTGGCGGACCGCCCCCTGGCTAGCTCAGTTGATAGAGCACCGGACTGCTGTGCAGGAGGTCGGGGGTTCGAGCCCCAGACCGGACCAACACTCAGGGTCTTAAAATAACTGAGGAGAACCGAGAACGTGCTCCCTTTGTAATTATATCTGCAAATGGTTAGACGTTTCAGGTCTACTAGGATAAGGACTGTAAACCGTCTTCTTCGGGAACTGGTCAAAACTACTATACTCGAACAGGACCCACCTTTGGGGTAGGAGGGGGATTCTCAAAGACCCCACCTATCTTTGAACATAACCAACAACATTTTATTGGCTTTTAAATTTGAGGTGACGCTGGATTATTCAGCTAGCAAGAGTCGGCATTACTAGACAAACAAGAAAAGTGAGGTTTGAATCTCACTGTAATTTTTTACCGCTAGATAGAGGGGTGGCTATGCAATAAAGACACCATCTGACATTAAGCAAGGGGGGTACAGACAGACACCACCAACTATTTTGTGGTCTGGTGGGTCCTGTTCGAGTAGAGTAGTTTTGACCACTTCCCTTCGATGTTATGGTTAGCAGGGGACATAAAAGAACCCACACGCTTATCATTTTTTGAGATCATGATTGTAGCATCAATTGGTAAAGAGTGGTAATAATGACACATCAAAATCTGTCTTGGAATGTGTTGGAAACTGTTTTGAGCCACCTTAAGTGATTTTGACTTGTTCTAGGGTACCTACAGCAGTCATGGAGTGGAACTGGTCATGGTTACTATTGATGACTATAAAATAACAGGGACAAAGATAACGGTATGTGGATAGAAACATTCAATAAAAATATTTAGTATATACCACACAAGTGAATAGTACTTTTCGCGCGCGCTTATTGGCTAACTCGGAGGTGATTAGCCAAGTACTATTCACCTCCGAGCAGCCAAAGAAAAACAAAATGGCTTTTGTCGCTATATTTTAACTAATAAAGTTAGTCTTTGGGCCGCTAGTTATTCAGCTTGTGTGGTATAATTATACTAAAACAATTATTGACCTCAGTGTCGGTGAAAGTGGTGGATGTTTACCTCCACTTCGGTGAATAATTGTTAACTATCCCAGCTACAGTAGTTAGTTTGGCAGCTGCATTGATCAGTATTTTTTTTCCGCCTTTATTGTCTCTACGAAGTTTTCTGTTGTTACGTTGGAATGTTTACAAGCAAATCTTATTATACCACTACCTCTGAATTGAACTGCCCTAATGGCCACCACTGCAAAACGATAGGGCTTCGCCGCTCGCCTTCACGGCTTTGCTGCCAAGGCAAAAGAACTCGTAGCACACAAAAATCCGGCCAGGTACCCAGGCCATGTTCAGTGTAGGTCACTTCATCGTTTGGTATAGTTTATCGGAAATTAGCCATAATTATGACCGTGATTCGGACGTCAGATCTTTATTGTAGTACTTGTTTAGAGTTTTATGATTTTATTCAAGGCTAACTCGACTGCACGTAGACATTTTATTTTGAACCGTATCTGTGTGGTTGTTTGTCCATACATGTGTGTAGCTAATTCTTTTTTTCCCTAGTTTATATGCGTGTAAGCTAAGTGCGATCACTTCTTGAATATCCTGCTTAAGCTTTTTTTATTTTACTTGAACTTTGTAAACAGACTTGTACGCATTTATAAGTTCGTTAACTAGCTTGTTTGCCACAAGTCAGGCGGAATTTTTTTTTCTCGATTCTGATTGTTTCTCAGCGAGCCTCTTTGTCCCGTAATTGGCGTGCGATTATGTGGGTGTCTAATTAGGGTGATATATCCGTAATTGGACACCTGGGCCATCCAGACCATGTTTTCCTACCGTTCGTAAAAATTATGAAAAACACAAAGATTACTTATTCGTTTTCATTATCTTGAAATTTGTTGTTGATACGATCAGTTACTGGACCTCGAATTGTACAATTCAGAGAGTAACCGTGCCTGATCACCCCTTTGTAATTATCTCTTGAAAAATGTTCCCATTTTCTTGTTAAAATTCAGTTAGGGTTTCCTTAAGTTTTCCTCATAAGTGCTGTTGATTTGAAAATGTTTTCGATCTCCAACATGTGCTACTCATACAGTGTGTACCTAATAACCATCAATGTACCTACTAACCTGCAGGGAGACCCTAATGTGCCAGGAGGTCAGATAACCTTTGATGTTGACCTCAGGCGGCCTATCACCGACGAGCTAGAACCTTCGGAGCAAGAACAAAATTTAGGCGTGTGTCCACTCTCAAGAGTTCGCCCTACCCTCTGCCTATGAAGCCAGATACACGAATTTTCCCAATGTTTGCCTTGCCAGGTATAGAAATGACGTATATTGTGCACACAGTACTGTTTAGTATTTGTTCCTTAGTCATTGTCATCTTTAACCACTTGTTCTTTTTGTCGTAAGACGTGGTCTCCTGTCTCTTTGTAGTCTGCTGTGCTAGCTTGATAACTACTAAAGGTCACTAAAGCTATGTTCTTTCTGTAAGCCGTTTTGTTTGGCCAGTAAGATTCTTTTTAATATACCGTCGTAATACTTTGTTAGCTCAATGTTCTTATCTTCACCGTTGGGTTTTTTTTTGTAAACTCCTTTTTGCTTTTCTTGTCCATCTCCTGACGAGCAAATTTTCTCATGTTAGACTGTTACTATTAGTCTGAATTTCAGCTACTCTCGTAGTTTTTCCTTGTCCAGGAAGGGGCCAAACTTAAACGTCTTCAGGGTTGATTATCAGTTGAAGTTGATAAAGGTGAATTAACCGTTTAAAGAATTCGGGATAAAGTTGATTTTTAAGTGTTATCTCATCGTCATTTTGCTTCAACGAAGCGGCTTTGTCTCTTCTGCTACCCTTCAAGCGATTTAGGTTAAGATTAAGTGACCTGACCAAAAATTCAAAACCCTAGTTATGGCCTGAACCCTACATCAAAATCCCCGTTTCAGACCTGCGTTATAATTGGATCCCTAGTTCAGACTTACGTTAAATTACTGTAAACATAATTTGTGAAGGGCTTTTGTTGATTTTCGTTTTCTATAATGATTAAAACGTGGCTTCTCGGCATAAAATCATACCCATATCAAAGCTAGAGTACAAAAACCATACCCTATTTATGACCAAAATGGCCACAATCAGCTAAAATCGATACCCCATTTATGACCAAAACGGCTGAAAAACCATACCCTTTGGGGCCGCACATACCTATATAGCCCATACAAGGGAGTACCGCCCCCCCCCCCCCCCCCGCCCCGGAGCAGTTTAGAACTAATCTATAGCTTTTAAGCTATAGGACTCGTAGATCGGCACTTTCCGAAAAAAACGCTTGACATTTTTGTATGTGAGATAAGGTATAAGGTATAGTTCATTCCAAAACTTTCATCACAAAACACAGCATTTTGTAACTTGAAATTATGTTGCTCATATTTCTGCAAAGATCATTTTTAAGCTACTGGGAAATCTATCCGTGACCGCTTTTCTCCGCTGCAGGATAAAAATCAAAAACAAAAAAACTGCCAGTACAAGCCCTTGCTACTTTTTCGTGTTTAAATTTCGTAACCTGCCGGAATTCGTTGTACTGTGCAAATTTGGAAGATTTAATAAACTCTTATAATTTACAAGCGATTAAAAGCCACTGACTTTTAATCGTTTATAAATTATAACATTTTTTTTTTTCAAGACTAAAAGCCATGATTTTTTAAACACTATTTAATCATAGCGTATTACTCTGATCAGTTTGATAGAACGCCAGGTACGAACACAAACCGGTTTTCGCAACCGGTTTTCGCGCGCAACGAGATTAGTTGTTAACCTGCAGAGCCACCTGACGGCACTAAACTTTGACGCTAAAATTTGCCTTCAGCTCTGCTGTAAGAGATTGTGAGTGCTTTCCACTATCCCAGATTAACCGGTCATAGGACCAATGCGATTAACCAAGGAAAATGGACCGTCATTTTTCGTTCAAACCTGACCTACTGCCATTTTCTCCTTTCCTCAATCCTTAAAAAAGAACCGTTTTCAAATTTGAAATTATGTGGCAGAGATAACTTACTTTCACAAGTTTGTGATTTTACTAAATCGAGTACGCTGTTGATCTCAGTCGAATATCAGAGTATACGATGTTTCAAAATGACTATTTATAAAAGTTTCGTTGCATAGGAGAATTGTGAACGTTTTTGTTTTTATTACAATTTGAAACGGTATTTGAAGACGTTTGTATCACAATTTTAACATTTACCCATTCGGGCATTTTTTTTTATATAATTCGGGCAATGTGTGATTTTTCGGGCAAGAACGTCACCACCCTCCTAAGGCGGAAAGTGCTCGTAGGCCCATGGTTGCAGCATCGATCCTAGCATTCCAAGGAACCTTCCTAATTTCTCTAAGTAAATCTATCCGACCAGTTTTTAGGCCGCAGGGAAAGACCTAATTTGCAAAACTGCCGGTAAAAGCCCTTCTACATTTTCTCTTTTTTTGTGTTTAAAATTTTGGAAGATTTCAAGAAAGGAGATATATCATTTTGACAGAAAACATTTCTAAAATACTGTCTTATCACATAGCTTATTACATCTGATAAGTTTGAGAGAACCTTATGATCAGGTAAAAACGAATACAAAACCAGCTTTCAAAATATAACCAATAGCGTGCGCAACACAGAAAATAATTACCCTGTGGGGCCACATGACTCTTGAATGACTGAGCAGTCTGTTCAAATGGGAATTTCAGCCCGGTCGACCAGGATGAAATTAAAGAAACTTCAAAAACTCATTAATAATTCATGAGCCTAACAGCCTATCAAAACACCGATAAAGCGTCATGTGCATGAACTTTATATCCTGATAACACTCCTCGTAAGTATTCTTTATATAAAGAATACTGATAAGGCATAGCTTGTTTTTCTTGTATGCTAATATCTTCCCCTCACAATTTGAACCTTTGTTCGGACTCCCAAGACACACGCTTTTTGTGGAATGTTTTTGAAGCTAGCGTCGTTCAAAAATCTAGCAGCACGTGTTTTATCGGGTCTGAAAACACTCGGCTACGCCATGTGTTTTTATACTCCGATAAAACACTGCTGCTCGATTTTTAAACATTACATAAACGTGGCTGCTGCAACCTCGTTTCCCAGGATCCTCTCCCCTGCTCGGCTCCAGTGGCGAGAGGAGAGGACCCTGGGACGAAGTTGTGGCTGTCGTAGCTTTGTGGACTCATGTAACTTAAACTTTAGTGATAAAGCTAGTCCGCATTCTTTTGAAGTGAAAATACATACAAGACAAAAAATTATGCCATTTTGGCCGCTATGATACGAACGCGCAGCTATTTTGTCGGCAATTTTCATCCGGGTCACTCGGGCTGGAGAGTTTATATGAGAAAATTTTTACTGCCAGGTCAGGAGCTGTCCAGGTCCATCTTTGTGTCGCGAGAGCTCGGTCGCAAAAACGGAGATCTCTGTAGACCGGGCCAACCCGGCGTCTCATATGAACACATAATTGTTACAAAGTAGGAGTGCGAAGTGAGATCTCGAAACAGACCAGCCTGGTTGACCGGGCTCATTTGAAGAGGCCCTGAGTGCT
>JAHPZR010035980.1:0-27043 GCA_019787425.1 Platygyra sinensis
ATGTATCACTAAAGTTGCCCCCTTTCTTTTATTGCTGCTGATTGAAAACAATAATATTGAATGTTAAATTTTTGTATGAATTAAATTTTATATTTTTTTGTAAACTACATCACTCACACTGTTCAAGGAACTTACGCATCTTTTACCATAAATATGATCGAAAGAATCAATTAAGTTAACTTAATCAACACATTCTGTTTAACTCATTCTATCATACAATATTCCTTACTTAATACCCTCACAGTGTGCATTCTTGGAAAAAAATATCAAACCACTCTGTTGTTCCAGTTTGATACTGAAACAGTCACCATATATCTGACCATATGCAAATTAGAGTCGAGCTTTTTGTCCTCGACGAAAAGGCCACAAAACATAATTACATTTACATTTCGATCACTGCCAGTCACCCAGCTGTCACATGGGCTCCACACCACGCAAGATTACTCAGTAATAATAAGCAATCCAGTTAAATGAGATGCCAAAGGTAAAACTGATGATCGGAAGTGTATTTAGGCCAAATTATCATAGCATGACAACATCTTGTGCAGCATTTTAGTTGTGTCCGTAAATACATGTAACATCATGACTTTTCTGTTTACATAAGTGACCAAAATATATTTTTTGAAAGACAATATTTTCCGACTGACAGCGTGCAGTGCGAGACAATCAGTCTAATTAAATTTCAGCCAAGTCACAGTGCAGTGTATTTCTTTGGAAATTTAGGTGCATTTCGTTGGGAAAATCCAAGTCCAGATTCTTGTTTCTATGTCAAGGCTGTCAATTCATCATTAAAACAAATCAAAGTGGCTACGAGCCATTCAACTTGGAAAATGGATCGATGGCTCCAAGCAGATTTTCATCCAAAAATTTGAAGCGCCAAGCAGATTTTCACCCAGAAATTTGAATCGCCCGGCTTCCAAATCGAACACGAGATAAACTGAAAAGTTGATGCTACTTCTCGTGGCATTCAATCAAAGATCCATTTAAAATCCAAGTGCTAACTGCCAAATGATTTTCAAGAAATGCAGCTTTCAAAGCAACCAGCATCCGCGCCGAGATTTCATGTGCCAAGGAGTCACGCTGTTTGCTCCACCCTGATTGGATGCATTCTTCAGCATTACCCTATAAGCGTGGAGTAACAGCGCGACTGTGGATGAGCTTTCAGAATGTCACAAACAGTAGTCGTTCCAACGGCAAGTTAAGGTTAAACAATTTTCAAGGAGCATTTTAAAAACAACTAGCAAGCAGTTAAGTCAGTTTAACAGAAGAGCATTCCAGTGAACATCAATTGAAAACAGATACAAAATATCTTATTGTCAGTCATAAATTAATCGTGACCTGATGCGGTCGCGGTCAACCGTGAATACTCGATGAAAGGTTTTTACATGAGTGAACAGTTTATTGTGTCGACTTCAGTACGTTTTTTTTAAAACAGAAGAGTTTTTAAGCTCATTAGCCTTTGGCAAAATACTCTAATCTAGTAGCTCATGTTGACTATCCCTCTACAATACTTCCTAAATGACATAAAAAACATCTTCAACATAAACTTCACTTTCCCATGGAAACTACTAGTCGTATAAATAAACAGCGGGATACATCGTTCGAATTCTCCTTAATCCTCTCGACTGTTGACCTTTAAAAACATTTAATTACTACTTGAATCATTCGAAAATTCATACAGCTCGTCAATTTTGTGACTTTCATGATCAGTGTCTTCTTTTTTTTTTTTTGGCAATCGCGTATGGTTAAACCTGTATGAGCAGGCACTTTTGGTAAATGAGCTATTTTCTTAAAAGAGACTTCTATAATTACAGTTAGCTTCTGTTTATAAAAGCATTTGTGCGAGAATTTATTCAATGTAGAGCATTTCTGCGATAAGATATTGAGTACTTAGGTCAGAATTCAAAGAATTACTAACTTGACACAGTGCAAGCGACCATGAAACGGCCTTAAACGCCTCATGTTCAAAACCCGGGGGAACTCTTATATGCAAAGGTTGACAAATGTTTGTTGTCTCGGGCACAAATCAAGGATTCTGGTCTCACTTATGGTGTTGACGACGAAACATCACCATTTTTAGCTGTCAAAGTATCGTTTAGGGTGCACTAGAAGAAATGATAATAAAAAGAAACATTCTTATTATTATTGATCTCTCGATTACGCGAGTCGGGTCTACAAGTGCCCACGGGATCCTCTCTTGAGCAACAGCTGGTAATCGAACCTATTCCGTTTTAAGTGGTATCTTTTAGGGGTATAATGAAGCTCAGGCAACGTCCACATAAGTCTCCCGTAGGAGTTAAATTCAAATTTTCTGAAGAGCACTCCTTGCAGCTTTTTCATATGGAAGCTTCCCCGGGTTTCCAAATGTCTAATGGGAAGTGATGGAGTGAATCCGCACTCCACACCTACAACTTGGAAAATATTATTTTCCAAGTTAAAAAGGCCTACTTTGTATAAAATAAAAAAAAAAGAAAAAACTTGCTTGAAGAAAAGCTAGCAGGTCGTGGCGCCATGTAATCTCCGCACAACTTTGGGTCAGAACACCCTGTCAGACTTGATGCGAATGTGCTCTTCAGACCATACAATGAAGGCCTACAGACCAAATGCTGCTATCAGTAACTGGTTTTTTGGAGCAAAGACAAAGAAAGTTCATTCCCAGAACCTCGTTCATGTTAGCAGTACAAACAACTCACTGAAATATTTCCTATAGCTCACTGTTTAACTGTTTTATACATGTAGTCAATACACCAGGCACACTATTGAAAGCCTTTAGCGATATCAATTGATAATGTTTTGCATCACAAGATTAAATCACATGACTGTATTTGGAATTCTCATCCACAAAATCTTGATGTAAGTTGTAACTTTTAGTGGTCAGGTATAAAAAACTGGTTGTTTCTGTAACATTGTCTAATTTGAGGTTGAAGTTAGAACGACAATCACATTCAAGAATCAAAATACTACAAAGAATTAGTTTATATCTATGCTTGGTATCATTACTTGTATTTTGCATAATTAAATAAATCTGATTATTCTTTATAAACAATTTAATTTCGGGCTAGCTCCTCAGACCTTTGGGCTAGTAACCTCAAGTAACAGCTTGCCCAAAGGGAAACCTCATCTATTCATTTTCGTCCCACCCTCTAGGTGGCTCATGCTTTCATTGGCATTGTTTATAATTAAGCCTCTAGAGCCTTTGAAGTCAATAGTCATTAAGTCTTGAAGAACGGCAGTTTTGTTAAAGTGAGAGAAGTCTTGAAAATACCTAGGCTCATTAAAAGTAGGTAAAGTGTTACCTATACACTCATGTAGTACAAAATACTAGAGGGTGGTCTGAAACATCAGCAAGGCAGATTACCGCTTTGACTACTTTTTCAGGTTTTCAGGTGTGTTGGTGTAAGTGTGGTTGATGAGAGATGAGGTGTGTTCTGGGTCTCATGCCAATGATTACCAGAATAACGCCCCAAAAGTATATCCAAATACATGTACTCCAATGTTTGTTCATTATTGATGTCCCAGAGAACCAAAATTTCTCAGCCCTTGCTATTCAAATTTTTGAAGTGGGCTTTCAAAGTGTCATGAAACAAGCCTCTATTTCCTTTAGGATGTCTATAAATAAAGCCAATTATCATGTTTTGTGTTTACGGAGTTTAAGTTCTACCCAGCACAGTGAGATTTTAACCATGAAAACTTATCTCACTTACATGTGGCTGAGAACTATGTCTACAGTGCAGCTCAGATATATCCGAACTGCGCATACGCGTATTATACGCGCGTATTTTGCGTATACGCGTATGTCAATACGCGCACATACGCACGTATATACGCGCGTATATGTCCCTTTGTTATGCATTCCCATAAGTTTTTTCATATGAAGCATTCTTGGTCAAACAAGACGTATTTTATTTTTATGGGAATGGAAAATGCTTCAAAGCGAAATTTGCATTTTGGTGAAACTTCATGCTGATGAATGAAAGCTTTCATATTTCGAACTTTTAATCACTTCGTAAATTCACCGGCAAACTACCGTTTCTTTGACACTTGCTTGATCTTAAGTTACGGAAAATGGGAAGAAAATTGAAACAGTCGCTTTAAGTCCCTATTTTAACACGTGAACTTTGTTTTTACAAGGAAAGATCTGTGTTTCGGTATGTGTCGGCAAGTTGTTTGCGAAATGTTTATCTAGCGTTCTTATTAAGATCGATCTCCTCGTCGAAAAAAATACATCTCCGGTTATATTTGACACAGATCATTCATTTCAACGGTAAAATGCTCTTTGCTTTACGAAAAAATCGTTTATCAAAGTTTCTATGGTGTGCCTCTCATGTTTAGTAATTTTTTACTTCAAGGAAAAGTTCTGTTTTTCTGCACGTGTTGGCAACTCACTTCACTTGCGAGATGTTCATTGCCGAAGACCTTGTCAAAAATATTATATCTCCGGTTATATTTGGCACAAATCGTTCATTCAAACGGTAAAATGCTCTTTCTCAAACCAAATAAATGTTTATCAAAGTTTCTGTGGCGCGCTGCTCACATTTTTTTACTTTCTGTGTTTCGGCAGTCGCGTCGGCGGCAGGTCTGTGACTTGTGTGATCTTTATTGTCCCAAGCGTTCCAAAGACCTTGTCGAAAAAATTATATCTCCGGTTATATTTGACACAAATCGTTCATTAAAACAGTAAAATACTCTTTCTCAAACCAAATAAATGTTTATCAAAGTTTCTGTGGCGTGCTTCTCACACTGAGTTGTTTTTTACTTCAAGGAAAAGTTTTGTTTTTCGGCAGTCGCGTCGGCAAGTCTGTGACTTGCGTGATGTTTATTTTCTCAAGCGTCCCGAAGACCTTGTCGAACAACCTCGTTCTCCGGTTATATTTTACACAAATCGTTCATTCAAATGGTAAAATGCTCTTTCTTTAACCAAATAATTGTTTAGCAAAGTTTCTATGGCGGGCTGCTCAAGTTTAGTTATATTTTACTTCGAAAGTTCTGTATTTCGGCACACATCGGCAAGTCACTTGCGAGATGTTTAGTAAGCGTTCCGAAGAAACTGTCGAAAAAATATATCTCCGGTTCTGTTTGACACAAATCCTTCATTCAAATGGTAAAATACTCTTTCCCTAACGAAAGTTTCTACGATGCACCGCTCACATTTTGATATTTTTATCTTTCATCAAGCAAAGTTGTGTGTTTATAATTTCGGCAGGCGTTTCCATGTTTCCAAGTCGCTTTCTTGTACCGTGTTTCCTCGTGTCGAAAAAATGTTTTCTTTCGGTTGTTCGCTCCATGAAGATGGGATTGTCGAAGTGTGTATTCCCACTAAATTTTTGATCTAACGGCAAAATAATCTCCCGTTTAATAATATTCAGTCAGTTATAATTTTCTGTCAAAGTGCAAAAATAGTTTCAGTTAACATTTGCCAAGTCTAGTCTGAAGACATACGCGCGTATACTGTATACGCGTATTCAAAATAATGAAAACTCTTTTTTGCTCTGTAGCAAGAAACAATGACCTGTTAAACTGTGTTAAGAAAAGAAGAGACAAAAGGTTAGCTCATACATACTAATGAGGCATACGCGCATACACTGTATACGCGTATGTGCCTATATGCATACGCGTATACGCGTATTGGGCTGACGCGAATTATGCGTATATTTTGGTTTGGATATATCTGAGCTGCACTGTATAGTAATCTCAAAAGAAATAGTGAGAACAAACCTCACAAATTTGTCACTTACACTGTACAATGAGAAATGTGCTTTTGGTATCATTTACACAAGAGTTGCTTGCTTCACACATGTATTCCCCAGATTGATTCCTGTTGATGTGTGTCAGCTCACGAGTGATTCCCATTGAACGGATTCCAGTCTTCACCTCTGTCCATGTTACAGATGGTGTAGGACTCCCAGAAACATTACATGTTAATGTTCTGTTTTCACCTTCTGTAACTGTGATATTCTCCAGTGGATGAACAACTGCTGGGACTGTATAAAACAAATTAAAATTACAAATAACAAATACATGTAACTCTGGTTGTAATAATATTAAACTACACTTAAAGTTATTTTCTCACAGCTGTAGCCCATATCATGCACAGATTTGGCAATTATTTCTCTTGGAAGAGCTTTGAACCAGGTCACATCTTGAGATGTGGATGATCACAGGTGTTGATTAGAAAAATCTCTGGAAGCTACAGAAAGGTTGACTTGAACAAAGAGAATGAGAATGGTGGAATGTGAGAGGTGAAAGGTTACAGGGTTACAAGCATATAAGAGCAGGCAGCTGGCAGCTTCTCTGCCAGGTTTTGCGGGCTACTTTCAATGCTTCACTAGTGGAGATATGTTAAGGAGATGATGTTTATCAGGTCCCACAACCGTCTACTTTTGACAAAACTCTGGCTACTTAAAAACTTAAAGAAAACGCTGGGTTAGCACATAGGATGAAACGCTTCAAGGAATGAACTATTTGTACTTCAGAGACTAATCTTTACAACATACATGTACATGTATTTGCAGGCAATCTGTCGCCTATGCTTGTTAACCATAAACAAATACATGAGCCCACCCAAGAGATACTTAAAATACCGGTAAGCAGTGATCCATCTAGAAATAGGCATCCGCGAGTCCAGGGACTCGCACAGCCAAAAACCTGTGAGTCCTTTGGACAAAAGAGTGAGTCCCATACCACATTTTTCCTTATTTCCTGTGCAGAATGCGTTGCTGCATTCGTGGAATGTCAGTAGCTTTGTAACCAGGCAATTACCTAGTTTCCAGGCCTGGGGCCTGTTTCTCGAAGCTCTCCGTACATGTAATTACCGGGCCCATTTAGCTGTTTTGTTTTTCATTCCAGATGAGAGTTTTAAAAGGTTTGAGAATTGTACACTCAGTAAAGTTATCAGCTAATGAAACAAAATGGACTTCATTAGAGGTCAGAACACAACCTCCTTTTCTTGAGGCTTCAATTAAAATATATTGATTTCAGGCCCGTTGAGTTACCGGGTCTTTCGAGAAATGGGCCCCTGGTGGTTAAAAAATTTGTCACAAAGGAACTGGCGTGTTTTCGTCACTGTTTCAGGAGAAAAAGTGTTTCAAAATAACCATTCTCTTTGGAATTTTTGCTTTTGGGATTGTAAGGAAGCTGCTTCATCACTAATATGGCACAACTTTTCTGGTTTATGCTACAAAAAAAGCTCGATTATGCGGATGTGCATGTTAGGAAATTAAGCGGATCTGTATCGCTGCATCTTGTCCGATGCCCTGTTAAGAGAGAAAAAGATGTGAGCTCTACTCGTAATCATGATTGTTTGCGTCCAAATGGACACATGCAGGACTAAATTTGTGCGTCTTTTTGAAATTTATGCGTCTGAGACACGGGATGCGCAGTTAGATGGATCACTGGGTAAGGAAGAGAGCCCGCCCATGAAGAAATTACTTACAGAAGATATCATGCTCCTGATTACTGTAAATCACAATTAGTGTTTGGATAGAAAGATTAAATGTGACCTACATAGATTGAAGGCCTTCGAGCAAGAAGGGCGTATATCGGTTTTTGGCTGATTTTCATTTTTTGCAGGATCCAGCCATCTGTAATTTTTGGCAGACTGACTTGTTTTGACATGAAAAGCATCGTTCCGTAATTGTTTTGGTTGATTTGTGCTTCGTTCTCTAGAAATAATGTATGCAAAAAACCTCAGTTTTGTGTAAAGCAGCATCTTTATGTGCAAATCTTTCGAAGGCGGATTTCCCAAACTTAAACGATTACTTTTCGCAGCTTCAACAGCACATTTATTCTTAAATAGATGTTTTGATTTGTGAAATACAGTACCGCTCAGAAATAAGCGAACCAAAACATACGCGAAATACACGAATGCCCATGCACATATATACATATGCCCATGCACGCATATGTTGCAGTTAATTTTTGGTTTCAGTTAATTTTATAATTTAACCAGTTAGTTTTTTCTAACCAGGTGATTTTATTTTTAACTAGTTAGTTTTTTTTCTAACTAGGTGATTTTATTTTTAACTAGTTAGTTTTTTTCTAACCAGGTGATTTTATTTTTAACTAGTTAGTTTTTTTTCTAACTAGGTGATTTTATTTTGAACTGGTTCATATTTTTCAAACTGGGTTGAAATTTCCAAACCAGGTTACACCTGTAGTTTGTGTCAAAGGGGAAGGGTGAGTCTGGGACCAATAACTTATTAGACCAACAAATATGAGCAAATTTGCAACGATTGCTTGTGTGGCATAGTGGAGATGAAGATGGACTTCAAAGTCAGAGGTTTGGAGTTCAAATCCAGGTGAGTGCAAAATAATAATAATAAAAACTGGGGGGGAGCTAGGTCTAAGGATAGGGTCAGGGGGTCAATACGATTAGGGATAGGATTAGGGGGGAGCTAGGTCTAGGGATAGGGTCAGGGGGTCAATAGGATTAGGGATAGGATTGGGGGGGTCAATAGGGTTAGGAATTGGTATAGGGTTAGAGCTGCTGGTGAGCCTGTTACTCTTTTTGAGAAACACCCCCTCACCTACCCCCCCCCCAAAAAAAAAAAGTGGAAAAATCACCTAGTTAGAAGAAAACTAACTAGTTGAAAATAAAATCACCTAGTTAGGAAAAAACTAACTAAACAAGAGTCAGATTGTTTTCGGACTGTCAGATTGTTTCCGGACACCATTTTTTTGGTGTATTAAACAAATTGCCTGTCTTTTTCGCTTAATAAGCAATTTTAACACATCAAGTTTGATTATTAAACTAAAAAGTCGTTATTTTTGGCTTAATAAGCAAGAAAGGTTGCTTATTAAGCAAGAAAGGTTGCTTATTAAGCAAGAAAGGTGGCACTTTATGTTTATTAAACATGTGTCTTTTGCTTAATAAGCAAGAATGGCAGGTATTCTTACTTATTAAACAAGTGTCACACAACACTCTGTCACACTAAGTTCGGTCGGCCATTACGGAAAAAATATCGACAACGAAAACAACGCAACGGACAAACCATTCTATTGAAAACCTTTGAATACAAGTCTTGACTGGTCAACCCGTCACTGAAAGCCATAATTATGTGATGATTTTCCTTTTCTGGACAAATATTCCCGGTTTAATGGAGGCGTCTGGTCAGGAAAACAAGAGTGATCTTTAATTGAAATCATATTGAGTGAAAAAGTCCAGCATGATCTGTTTGCAAGAAGTGCAGGAGATTGTTCTGCATATATAAAGCTTACGGTCAATACGCACGAGGCCGAGGAAGTGTTTGTAAAACGAAAATCATCACTTGTAGCAGTTCAAGTCACTGATGAGTTAAAGATCGGATGTTTAAAAAGCATGACTTAAAAACACGAGTTTTGACATAAGCTTACATAAAAGTGTGTGATAAAGATGCATGGCCCTGATGTTGTTCTTTACTTACTGACTTGTAAAGACCGGCAAAAGCAAGGAGGTGAGATCATTGTTCTCTTACTCAGTTATGGTAACTGGCATTATCATTAATTAAAACAACTTCAGAGTAACACTGAAAAGTTGTGTTTTCATCGCCGTTTTGATTTAGACTGCACTGGTCGACATAAGAGCGCTCGAAGCTGTGCCAACATTTTCCCGCGCAAAACACGCATGGACGAGCTTATTGGCGCGAGTGAGAGTTGTCCTGAATTGTGCGGGAATGCCAAGTGCCTCTTGGCAAAAAAATACGCCTGGGCGAGTGTCTAGTGCTAGGTTTCTTTGTGACAAAATTATTGTTTTTAAATACTTCAAGAGGTTTGGTAACTCGAGCACCGCTTGATTGAATATTTATAAAATGGCTGTCTTGCATATCTCATTGTAAGCTTATTTTCTGCAGGTGACTGATTAAGTGAAAAACGTTAAGTCCCTACTGTAAATGAAAATCTGTGACTTTTACATCGCTTCATTCCGTTGAATATCAATTAAAAAGCATGGAACGTGACCAGCTGACACGAGGCTGACAAAAGTCGCACAGGTTGTGTGACAGTGTGATTCGCTCAGATTAGCAAAGTACTTCAATCATGAAAAACTCTTTTACTGAAAACTTTTCATCCTGAAAGAAAAGAACTTCTGATAACAGCATACTATTGAACTCTTTCCGCTGGAAGTGTATTTATCCAACGACTAAACGAAAATGCCGTGAAAGAGTCCCGACAAAAGTATGCAAATTTTGTGATCTTTTGATGTCAATTCTCGGCAAACCCGAGTCGGCGAGGTCTCATGAAAGTGTCGTAAGAGTTGATTATCAAGCAAGAAGAGCTCATATTTTCGTCTAAAAAGCAAAAGTTACTTGATTAATAAACAAGAATCGACGCCTTTTTCACGCAATGACATAAAAATGGGTTTTCATACTGTCCGTGGATTTTTCAACTGGGATTGCATTTTCTAGGCGTTGTACAATACTGAGTTCGAAAGTGGAAAAACAGCTTTGTTGAAAAAGAAAACCTATAACTTCTTTAGATCTGTCTGAGATTTTGTACGGGCTCAATCCGAACACGAAAGGCAACGCAGAAAGCAGAAACTACAAAATTTCCGACCCCAGTAATTTTCCGTGTGAATCGACTGAACGGCGGCGCTGATCCGTGGTGTTGTTTATTTCATTGATCGATCGTATCGAAAATAGATTTTTTATCTCTGTAAAATATATAAACTTGGAAACATAGTGCTACGATTGTTCACGTTCATTGAAATCTTTCGTTCTTGCTCTCTTGATTTTTTTCAGTGTTTAGAGAGCGGAACAAGACTCATGGTTATTTCGTTTAAAACTTCAAACATCGAACGAGCAATAGTCGCTCGCGGCTTCTCCATTCAAACGCTTCGGGAGTTCGAACTTTTGGAAAATCTTTCCAAGAAACTGTCGAAAAGGAAATTCATGCTTTAATAGTGATCGCTTAGCATATACGAACCGTACCGATAAAGCGTTTTTTAGAATATTAAATAAGCATAGCACTACTTTCTTTGTTCTGAATATTTTTCTGTACATGTACACTGTAGACAAGTAGCTGTTGAGCACTTTGATTAACTAACACCTAACTTTCTGTGGGACACTTTTGATTAATAAGCAAGAAAAACTACCTTTTTTGTCTAATAAACAATAGTGACTTGTTTAATAAGCAAAAAGTGTCACTTTTTTCGCTTAATAACCAAAAATGGCATTTCAAGTTTTAAGTAGTTTCTCGGTGAAAAGCCGTTTTATTCAGATAAACTTTCTCATTCTTTTATGTCCATCCGAGTTTTTCCACGGAATTCAACCCAAATTTTCAGCAATAACAAGGAAAGTCCAAATTTCTGATCGCAGTAATCTTATTGACAAAATTGACCCGCGCTGTAATTTGCAGTAATTTGACATGTCTGAAGTAAGCTCAGATTCAGTCTGTAGAAACCTATAAGGAAAGCCCATGTTCAATGAAATCTCCTGTTTGTTGTGTATTGAAAGACCTATTTATATGAAATGCTGATGTTGTAATTCGAATGAACAGGGTTCACTTTCGTTTAACCTTGAACATCGAAAAAGCAATCGTTCACCGTACGCCGGCGGCCGATCGATCTTGCCGTGAAGACAAACTTGCACAAAAATATTTGTCCAGAAAAGGAAATTCATCACATAATTATGGCTTTCAGTGAAGGGTTGACCAGTCAAGACTTGTATTCAAAGGTTTTCAATAGAATGGTTTGTCCGTTGCGTTGTTTTCGTTGTCGATATTTTTTTCCGTAATGGCCGACCGAACTTAGTGTGACAGAGTGTTGTGTGACACTTGTTTAATAAGCAAGAATACCTGCCATTCTTGCTTATCAGCGAAAGACACATGTTTAATAAACATAAAGTGCCACCTTTCTTGCTTATTAAGCCAAAAATAACGACTTTTTAGTTTAATAATCAAACTTGATGTGTTAAAATTGCTTATTAAGCGAAAAAGACAGGCAATTTGTTTAATACACCAAAAAAATGGTGTCCGGAAACAATCTGACAGTCCGAAAACAATCTGACTCTTGTTACTAGTAAAATTATAAAATTAACTGAAACCAAAAATTAACTGCAACACATACGTGTATGGCTATACCTGTATACGCGTATGCCTTTACGCATATACGCGTATGCTACACGCATATACGCATATGCTCATTAGTATTTACGAGCTAGCTTATTGTTGCTTTCTTTGTAATACTGTACATGTAGATGAATGTTGTTTCAATGGCCCAGTAATACTGGGATTATATGAGTTGACTAAATCGATACGTGCCAAATACGGTAGCACTAGCCACAGTTTCGCAAAATTTTTTATATAGAATGCGTTCTGTAGCGTTACAATAATTTTACTGCAATAAACTCTCGTTGCACAACATATCCAGAAAAACTTGTAGTCGGGTTTTCATCAGAAAATTTTACCGTTCGTTTTAATCATTGACTTCATCTTGCTCCAAACAAAACCATTTCACATCTTGTTGTCGCCTGTCGACAAGATTCACGGCAGTAAAGTTTCACAGTGCATCATAAATACTTTGATAAAACACTGTTTTGCAGATGGAGATCATTTCATTGTTGAAATCACCGATTTATGCTAAATAGAACCAGAGACACCATCAAAATTTTCACTACACTTCTTGCCGCGCAACGCTTCAGTCAACAACAAGCAAGCGACCCTCCAGCGCGTACCGAAAGATAAAGGTCTTGAAAAGTTTCTATTGCAAAAAAGTTAATACCTGTTCATGACGCATGATAAAAACTTCAATGAAACATCGTTTCTGCGGATAGAGATCATTTCACCGCTTAAATCGCCGATTCATGCCGAATAGAACTGAACATATCATTATTTTCACTACTTGCCGTGACGTTTAAAATCGATAGACAATTAGCAAGCGACTCGCCGACGCATGCTGAAAGATGAAAACTTTATATTGCAAAAAAGTTAATACCTGTTCACAGCGCATCATAAAAACTTCAATGAAACATTGTTTCTGTGGATAGAGATCATTTCACCGTTTAAAGGGGCACTGTCACAGTATTTTAGCGTTATTTTACAATGCCAAAATATGTTCCTGCATCAATGGAAACCCAAAAATAATGATGCAGTTTTGTTACCTAGGACTTTATCACTACACCGAAACCATTTATTGCTGCCTATCACTTAGCATGGCAAGGATGGAAATGGATTGAAATTTGAAAAAACTAGCCAGTTTTTTTCAAATTCTAGAGCCATTCCTTGAAAATATTGCCACAAAATCATTATGGGTTTGCTCTCTGAGCCACCATTCGTTTGATATGTTCCTGTTAGTCCATTTGAGCATTTTGGGAACGAGTTAAGGTACAAGGTAAAGATTTCAGCAACGAATGAAGCTAAAAACAGGCCATCTGATAGGGTGCGGAAAAAAACTGAAAATTATGCGGAAATTTTCGGCAATATTATGCGGAAGAAAATGACGATTATGCGGAAAAGACGCCAGATTATGCGGAAATTTACACAATTTAATAACGTTGCTGGAGTAACTGCTGAATACCCCTCCATCTGAAGTTATACCCCTGAAAAAGCTGGCTACATGGATACGCAGTTGTCTCCCGCTAACGCTTTAAGAACGAGAAATACATGTATGTCATACTTGTCTGGTGTTGGCTACGCGGCTACGAGGCTACGAGGCCACGCGGCTACGCGGCTATGCAGTAGTCAAGACCTTCCCTTCCCCTTGGTATATGTTAGTAGGGAAAAAAAGTGGCTACGCGGCTACGCGACTACGCAGTTGTGAAGACCACCCCTCCACTTCAAAATAAGTTAGTAAGGAAAGAAGTGGCTACGCAGCTACGTGGCTACGCAGTGACTGCGTAGCCGCGTAGCCGCACTTTTCGAGATCTGACTGCGTAGCCACGTAGCCGCACTTTTCGAGAACTCTTTTGGAGTGGAGGGGTATTCAGCAGTTAAGCCACGTTGCTCCCATGGCTTTTTCCAACGTACAAAATTCTTACCGATAATTTTAGTCCTTTATGACACGTTTGACCTTTTGCTGCCATTCGTGGACACGTATTTCTTCGTTCAGCGCAATTTTTCCATGGTTTTTGTCGTTGTTTGTCCGAAGCTTAGTAACCAGGCATTAAATCGGACGAGAAAAACTGCGCACCACTAGAACTAGAACCCAGGCCCATAACCAGAAGACGCACGGAACGCCTGGAGGCTTAAAATTGTTTACGAACGAAAAGACGTGTTTTCGTCGCCGTTTTGGGTGAATAACTTCTTCAAAATGATCAATCTCTTCGATATTTTTGCTTCTGATGATGGAAATCAGTTGCTTTCTCGCTTATATCTAGCAATTTTCTAGTTTTATACGGAAAAATGCCCCAAGGATGTGGAGGATGCGGAAGTAGGCGAATTATGCGGATCCGCACCACCGCATCCTGTCAGATGCCCTGTAAAAACCGCAAAACTGCTGTGACAGTGCTCCTTTAAATCACCAATATATGCCGAATAGAACCGGAGATATCATTATTTTCAGTACTTTCTTTGATGCTTAAATCGATAGACAATTAGCAAGCGACATGTACTAATGTGATGCTTTAAAAGACAGTAATCACTCGGCAAGCGACTCACCGACACGTACCAAAAGCAAAAACTTTATCGTGCAAAATTAAATGGTTAATAAATGTTCACAGTGCATGGTAGAAACTCCGATAATACATTGTTTCTACGGATATAGATCGTTTGACCGTTTAAAATCACCGATTTATGCCAAATACAACCAAGATATTTTATTTCACTTCCTCTCCGGTGACGCAAAAGCGGCTCAGCAGAACACGTCAACAGTGGCATGAAGTTATTGAGAATCTTGGCTCATTATTTATGCTTACCATGAATAAAAACTTTAGTCAATTTGCTTCACAATACTTAGTGATACTCTTGTTAAAGCTAACGAACTTAGATGTGAAACAACGCTTTTTAAACTGAAAGCAAGCGACGTGTTGTCTACAAACATGCGCTTTATTTAGCTAGGAATAGTAGGCGGCGAAATGTGTCGCGGACGTGTTCCACGAACGAACCATTTCTTTCTGAACCAAACACTCCTTGGGGTGGGAGAAAGCTTATTGTTCAAACACACCACATTTTGCTTGAATATACTGCTCGCTCTTAAAAGCAATAAAAAGATCGTGACGTAGCTTTTCCGCTGTTGACACTACTTACACAGCATTGCTAGACTTTATCAGAGAGTCTCCCGTGAACTTTGCGGTAAAATGAAATGTATGCTTAGCAGATGATGTTCTTTTTCTAAACAGGGAGAAAACCAAGCAGAAGTTGCAAGTAGGCAGTGATAATTACTCGACCGGTGGTTAATTGGTAAATCTTCAAAACGAACTACATTGGAAATACGGTAGATTCATTGAAGATTTTTTTACAATATGCAAATTTGGCTGTAATCGAACGGCTCTCGCTTTTTTGAGTGTTCCTAACAAAGCTAGTTATTGTTTTGTCCAACAATACTTCGCAAAAGAAACAGAGGTGAATAACAAAGAAATACCTATACACGTATAGTCATACGTGCATGCGCGTATAGACTGCGTATGCGGAAGTTCGCTTATTTCTGAGCCGGTACTGTAAGTAGCAGAAAACAGACCAAAAAAAAATCCGACAACCTTGTATCAAAACGGTGTCTCGACAAAACAAATTCACCTCCGCTCCTTTCAATGCCTTAATCGTTTCCGCTAACGAAGCAGCAGTAGCTGATTAACCTAATTATACAAATAATGAAATTGAAGGCTTCGGTGGAAAAAGGGCGTTAGGTTTTTTACTCAAAAATGAAATTTATCAAAAACGCCTCCAAATTCCGCATGCAGTTTTGTTTAGGTGCGGTAGACAATGTCCTGCATGTTTTTTTGCTGAAGTTTGTTTCGTTTTCGAGATATTACGTATGCAAAAAAACCCTGTATTTTGTTGGTCACGTCAGCACGTGACCGCAAAGACGGTAATTTCACTTAAAATCCAGCAAAATATTGATCTTTTGCAACGTGTAACCTCAAACAAGTGTTGATGTCAGGTTTAAAACCGTTAAAACTTTTATTTCACGTTAACGTTGCGACCGCAAAGACGTTCGGTTCACTCAAATTACAGCCAGATGTTAATTTCCCGCAATGCGCAAGCTAGACAATGTTGATATCAGGTCATTTTACAGAGACTTAAAATTTTGATTTCGACATTTATCACGCCACCGCAAGGACTTAAACCCATTAGGGTTTTACTTAGGGTTAGGGTTACCGCTCGAAACTAGGGGCTAGTGTTGAAGGGTTACGGAACAAGGTTAGGCTTAGAGTTACACGCTTAGGGCTACGGCTTTGAAACTAGGGTTACCGCTTGAAACTAGGGTTACGGAACAAGATTAGGCTTAGAGTTAATGCTTAGGGCTACCGCTTGAAAACTAGGGTTACTGCTTCAAATAGGGTTACCGCTTGAAACTAGGGTTACGGAACAAGGTTAGGCTTAGAGTTAACGCTTAGGGCTACGGCTTGAAACTAGGGTTACCGCTTAAAACTAGGGTTACCGCTTGAACTAGGGTTACATAGACAGGTTAGGCTTAGAGTTAACGCTTAGGGCTACCGCTTGAAACTAGGGTTCACCGCTTGAAATAGGGTTACCGCTTGAAACTAGGGTACGGAACAAGGTTAGGCTTAGAGTTAACGTCTAGTGTTACCGCTTGAAACTAGGGTTAGCGTTGAAGGGTGAGGTTATTGCCGAGGGTTAGCGCTAGCGCTTCATTGTTAGGGTTAGCGCTTCGGATAACGTTAGAGTTAAGGTCAGGACGCGTTAGGGTTAGTGCAGTGTTAGGCCAAGGAGAACAAATCAAGATGTAACCTTAAAAAATGTTGATTTCAGGTTTTTAAAACCGTTTAAAATTGTGATTTCACGTTATCACGCGACCGCAAAGATGTTAATTTCACATCAAATTACAGCAGTTCACTTTACGCGATTTCGCGTTAAGGCATGACGGCAAGGATGTTGATTCACTTCAAATCCAGCAAGCTGTTCATTTCACACCCAGCACGTAAACTCCGAAAACGTCCGATTTCGGGCCTAAATAGGTTAAAATGTTGATTTCACTTTAAAGGCGTCACAGCAACTATCTCTATTTCATTTAACTGCCTGCACGTATAAGCTTAAAAATGTAGGGCTGACAGATAAACAGATTAACCCTTCTGTGCAACGTACAGGTCTCTCTCCTTACATCTGCATGGCCCATGATCCCAGAAGTTTAAAACACTACAAATCATGCCGATTTGAAGTAAACTCAACGCCAACCTGGATCACAGATCTATGTTTTGAATCAATCGATCGCTTCTTGTTGGCCATTATTATGTTGGAATAAACAAAGGAAAAAAAACACGCTCTGTAATTAGTTAAATATTATTGTGATTTACGGAGTCTTGTCTTGTCTTGCCGAACGTGATCGAAATGCATGCCGGGAAGGTTCTGTTACACCTCGTGCGCGGGTTAACATGGAGGATGATGCAAGAAAAATTTATAAGTCTAAAAGCAGTTCTCGTTTTCCAAACTTTGAAGCTAGCAACGCTTGGCAAATGGGCCACAACTCACGAAGGGTTTTATTCTGGGCAAGAACTGCTCTTGGACTTTACTGCCTGGATCGACCTGACTTCGAACGCTGATAACTGACTTGCCGCTGATAATCAGTGCGTTGGAAGTTACAGAACACGTTGTTGCTTCTTTAAAACATGTGGTGACTTACGGGTTATCAAGGCTTTTATGATGCCTTATCAACACACACGGCAGGCTACAACCGGTACTTAAAAACAATTGCTTAAAAGAATATGAGCGAAAGAGCGGTACTGCATCATGCATCACTTCGTCTTTGCTTCGACGCTCAATCGACAATTCACGTGTTGTCTCATGTCACAATAAGCTGTACATAAAAAATCTCTCTCCCCAGATTCCCGCTGTATAACGCCATCCTTTTTTAAAATAGATATCTTCATTTTTGAACAAAAGAAAAGGAACTGAAGCGCAAACAAAGAATTGAGGCGACCTCGTGTTCGAACCAGTGTCACGGCAAAACAAATTCCGAATCCTAGGCCCGTTTCAGCGCACTCATCCGCTTGTGCTAACAAGCAGTAGTAAGAGCTTAAGGTATTATAGTGAGGATTGATCGCTTAGCGAAACAAAAGGTTTCTTTTGTTTTCCTGTCAACAAAAGGCTCCCAGAGGATGGCCCCTTGTGAAAAATGTGTTTTTTTGCCAATACGTAATATCTCCACAAAGGGAAGCAAACTTCACGGGAAAAAACATGCAGAACATTGTTTTAACAAAAAACACGGGGAACACAAAACTGCATTGCGAAATTTGGAGCAGTTTTTTTCGCCAAAGTTCACTTTTCAGTAAAAACAAAACCTAAGCGCCGCTTTTTTCCACCCGAAGCCTGCATTAAGCGAGACAAAAGGTTTCTTTTGTTTTTTCGGTTGAACAAAAGGTCATCCAGAGGAGAAACTGAGTCTTTTTGGGGCGCGGGGGGCATACGTTATTTCTTGGAGTAAACGAATGTGCAAATCGACCAACAGACAATTACGGAATGATGGCGTTTTCATGTCAAAACAAGTCAGTCCATCAAAAATTAGCTTGATCCTGCAAAAAAAAATGAAAAAATCGGCCAAAAAAACCAATAGACGCCTCTATTTGACACAAAGGCCTTCAATTATTATGTGGACTGTGTTACCTGTAGCATGAATATGGTCAGAAAAAATAAAAGTCAGGGCCGACAAAGAGACTATCCTTTATCGAGATCAGGATGTATCTAGAACGAGGTTGGCTTCCCAGCTCTCCTCGCTACATGCTTAACGAGAACGAAATCTTCAAGCATACACGAGGGTCTAGAAGAGGGTCTTAATGAAGTTGATTAGGTTAGAGTGTGCAACATAAATGTAAATGTATGTACACCTTCTGCCTACTTATAGTGCATACTTGATTTGTTCTCTCTAGTAGACAAATAGTTTTTCCCTGAAGCTACATGTAAATAGAGTCAACTTTTTTATCGGTGTAAATTCATTACAAAAAGAAAAAAGAAATACCAATTACCATTGACAGTCAACTGTAACATTCTTTGTCACTTGTGCCTACAGTATTGTTCGGCACACATCTCGTAGGTGGATGTTTCCTTGAGCTGATATTGTTTCTCTTCCATACCTCCAGCGGTGTCACCATCAGGCACTGGTATATCATTCTCATAACAGTTGATAAGGCATGAACTTCAGTGTTCACCATGCCAGCTGAGCAGGTGATTACTAATGATATCACCCTTACAGGATGTTTGAATCATTTTCCTGTCAAGTTTTGACATTCTCTATGCGTTTGCTCCTAACAACAAACGGCAAGAAGGTAACGGTAGTTTCATTAATTGATCAGTCATTCGGGGATCACAACTTAGTAATGCATTTGATAATCACTTGGACTTTGTGACACTGAGGATTATTAGATGGGCCATGAGCAGAGATACACTGTACAAAAAATTTCCTCTGCAAGTGTCAAAAAAATTTTACCAGTGGCTACAAGCAAAACAACATGAATAATTTTTCAATAGAACAAAAAAGGTTCACATCTCCAAATGGACCCATGTAATGAACTTTATTGATTCTGTATCAACACCAATGAAACAACAAACCATTTTAACTTTTGTTGTGAGAGGTGAGATTTATAAGTATACTTATACCACAGCAACAATGATCTTTTCACATGTGAAGATACATGTAACATGTTATTTTCATATGTCAATGTATGCCTTTTAACAGTGGTATTTCATTTGGTGTTCATATAGAAACGCTGTACTGTATATTTATTAGCATCACGCCATTGGAAAACGGAAAGCCTAACACTGCAGAGCCATTAGAAAAAAAATTGGCAGTCATTAAATGGTAATGTAACTATTTGCCCTCTGTTATATCTAGAATGGCCCGGGCAATGATATAAGCAAAGAGAAATTTGTGTATTGCAAGATGTAAGCTAATTGCCTCGGCCCAGTGTCAACTTTATAAGCCACGTATTCAAGAGACTACTGCAGGCTCAAAACTTTTTAATTCCGGTGGAATGTTTATAGTATAGTTTTGTTCCAAAAAAGCAATTGTGGTGGGATGTTATTATGACTATGATAAATCCAGCATGAACTATCGCGTTGCAGCACATTGTGCTACAAATTGATTATGGAATTCATTGCAGATACAGAACTTCATGATTCAGCTTTTTGGCTTGCCAGCCTCTTACTAAAACCTGGCTTGATTATTCAGACGGGCCCATGTCTTGACAAATTTAGTGCTTGTTTTGAGTAGTACATGTAAGTACGTTGAAGTAAGTAAACACTTAATTTATAGAGGGTAACACTAAAGAGATAACAGCTAATAAACTTGTGACCCTCAAAAATTAGATTGTTAGGGCAAAGCGTTAGAACGTGGTAATGAGCCATTAGGCAAAAACTTGCTCCTGTTAGAACATTAGCACAAAGAATTATCAAGAACGTTTTAAGGCTGTGAACTATCCGTTAGTTTTTGCCTGTTTAACGAATAAGCATTGAAATATGTTTTCCTGTGACCAGTCCAACATATTAAGTATACCCCTAAACTACAGCTTATTTACATGTAGCAGCTCTTAGTGTGTAGCTTCATGTGAAACAAATTGTTGCATTCCATTTACATCACAAAAACGAAAAAAGAATTAAAAACTTGTGGGGGTGGTCGACCAGTCTTTGATAGGAGGGGGTCACAATTTTATGACTTCAATGAGCAGATCTTCACAAGACAATTTTTGTGCCAAAAAAGTCCTAGAAATCTACAAATTATTCACAAAGATATCACATTGTGTGCCAATTGGCACTCGCTAGGGAGTAGAGGGTTAATATATCAACATAACCACGTCTCTGTTTCTTCTGATCTATAATAATGGCAGCAAATGGCACACTTCAGTGACTTCATCGTTTTAGCAAGTCCCTAAAAGACGCTAATTCACTTAAAATCCAGCCAAATATTGATCTTTTGCTACATGTAACCTTAAAAAAGTGTTCATTTCAGGGTAGGTTTATGCTTAGGGTTAGCGCTAGCACTTAGTGTTAGGGCTAGCTCTCATGCCTAGGTTTTATTGCTTAGGGTTAGTGCTAGCGCTTGATGTTAGGGTTTGGGGCTAGCGCTTAGCGTTAGGGTACAGAGCCTAGCGCTTAGAGTTAGGGCTAGCTCTCATGCTTAGGGTTATGCTTAGGGTTAGCGCTGGTGCTTAGTGTTAGGGCTAGCACTTCGGATAAGGTAGAGTTAAGGTCAGGGCACAATAGGGTTAGCGCAGTGTCTGGCCAGGGGACTTTTGAAATCTATTGCACGAATCGATACTAAATTAAGTCAATGAGTAGTGCCTAGAGAGAGAGGTTGAAAGTTTTTTGCAATCGGCTATGTCAGTGATCGATTTAATGTTTCTACGTGAATTAATTTTTTTTTCTGGTACAAAACGGCTCGTTCCGTGAAATGATTATGTTCTGACAACACAGAAAGAGGAAACCTTAAGTTACACTGTATACAGACGCTGCTCATGCTGAAAAAAGCACCATTGAAACACAGAAAAGATTTTAGCAGGCACCGGAACACTGAAATACAAAGCAAACTGACAATTTCCGCTGAAGTTTTCTTCTTGTTCTAACCTGTGATCAGGCGTTCGGTCCTTGTTTCGGCTGTTTGCTTCCGTTTCAGCAAGCGGTGCTCAATCCTAGCCGCACTTAAAAGTAATCATCTGCTTAGAAATCCACAAGACACACTCACGGAACGCTTGCTTGCCAATTTAACCGACCTTTTGGCTTCTGTTTGGCCCATAAAAATGTGCGCTTTTGAATCTGTTTTCTAAACACAGGTCAAATTCAACGACCTCTGCTGCCTGGCCTTTCTGGCCAGTTCCCAGCGTGTGTCCGAGTCACGCTACGACGCGCTACAAGTCATGCGCACACTGGTCACGGCGCTTTATGTATCAAAGATTATTATGGGATATCCAGAATTTTTGCAGCGAGGGATGGTGGATGGCTGATTTCAAGAAAATAATGAGGAGAGGCTAGAAAGCAGTTCCAATTTCCAAAACTGACACACGCCGAAGTTTGGCAAATGAGCCACAAGTCCACGACGGATGCTTTGTTTTGGAAGAAGAAGCGTTTTCTAGACTCTACCGCCTGGCTCACTTGTTCCTCAATGGCTAAGTTAATGGCAGACTTAAACCATGATCTCGGAACAAAAACACACCTCGCTTCTTTGAGGAATGCTGGTGACTCTGATCGAGGGTCAAAGGCTTAATGATGCCAAATCTCCTACCAGGAGGGCGCAAATATTCCTCGAATAAGCGTTGAATATCGGTGGAAATAACAAACAGATAAGCTCTGAAGTTGTCTTTATCGAAGTAATTGATGCTTTGCGCGCCAAAAGCCGACGTCACAATTCATTCCAGCTTTAAAAAAATCAATTCCAGATCGTAACGAGTAAAACGGCAATTCAATTACAATAGATAAGTTAGTTTTTGAAAGAAGTAGAGAAACAGAAGAAAAAACACAAAATTGACTGACCTCCTATCGAGCCGGCGTCACAACAAAACAAATTCAAATTCGGCCGTGTAGCGCGCCTAACCACTTGTGCTAACGAAGCAGCAACAATAAAGCTATGTTATTGTATGCATAATAAAACTTGAATTGGTTGGAACAATAGTGAATGGCTAAATCGAAGGTCTTGCTGCTTGGAAAAACTCGAATCAGTCTCTAGTTTCCACATGGATCATGTGGCAAATTTTGTAAGCTGCATTTAATAATGGTCAGCAGTTACTCAAAGAATGCAATTTTTATTATGGCAGGTGACAGCCAGCACATTGTGAACTTAACATTTGTTTTTCACTGGTATCACTGTGATCTACTCTCCTAAAAATATGGAGCTAATGAACTGAAACAAAAAGTTTTATTTCCTGGTAAGCAATTGATAGATAACACTTACAAGGGAAAGCTACATACTGTATACTTCATTAAACAGTTAACTTGTTTGCTTGACTGAAAATTGTGAGTAGAATTTACTTGGAGGGGGAAAAAGCGCAAGTTTACCATTTGGTGGAAGTTTTAGGCCGTCAAAAAAAATTCCAAGGGAAGGAGGAGTTTAAAACAATGTTGGAATTCAGAGGGAATGGGGGCAAAGAATTTTGGAATTTCTGAGGGTAAGGGACTGGGTTAAAATGGTCATTCCACAGCCTGTGGTAGGGTATGGATATTTTATCAGTTGCAAAAAGGAAATCTCAAGTAGCATAGTATTTTCATGGCTAAAACCCGATACAGATACTGTGCACATGCATTTAACCTGATAAAGGCCCTGGGTATGAAGCAAATGTGGAAATAACATGTGCACACTATTTAAGGGGAGAGACTAGAAATGGTAATAGTTCTGAATAGTAGATGGACCAATTAATTTTACACAAACAGGACTCTTTTATTGTCACTTAAGTTACCCATTCAAGTTTTTAATTCTTTTTCGTTTTGTGATGTAATGGAATGCAACAATTGTTTCACATGAAGCTACACACTAAGGGCTGCTCATGTAAATAAGCTGTAGTTTTCAAGGGTTATACTTAATATGTGACTGGTCACAGGAAAACATATTTACATATGGCTTATATCGTTAACAGGGCAAAAACTAACGGATAGTTCACAGCACTTTAAAACGTTCTTGATAATTCTTTGTGCTTAATGTTCTAACCGGAGCACGTTTTGCCTAATGGCTCATTACCACGTTTCTAACGCTTGCCCTAACAATCTTATTTTTGCGGGTCCACAAGTTTAGTAGCTGGTTATCTCTTTAGTTTACACTCTATAATTAAGTCTTTACTTACTTCAACGTACACATGACTACTCAAAAACAAGCCTAATTTGTCAGATCATGGGCCCCGCTGAATAATCAAGCCAGGTGTTAGTAAGAGTGCTGGCAACCGAAAAGCTGAATATGAAGTTCTGTATCATGCATAATTCAAATAATCAATTTGTAGCACAAATGTGGCTGCAAGCCGATAGTTTTCCATGCTGGATTTATCATAGATCCATAATAACATCCCCACATTGCTTTTTTTTGGAACAAACTATACTATAAAACCTTCCACGGAATAAAAAGTTTTTTTGAGCGCCTGCGTAGTCTCTTGAATTACTGTGGGCTTATAAAGTTGACACTGGGCCGAGCAATTGCTTACATCTTGCATACACAAATTTCTTTGCTTATAATCATTGCCGGGTCATTCTAGAATTATAACAGAGGGCAACTAGTTACATTACCATTTATGACTTGCCTAATTTTTTTTTCTAATGGCTCTTGCAGTGTTTAGGCCTTTTCCGTTCCAATGGCGTGATGCTAATAAATATACAGTAACAGCGGTTCTATATTAAACACCTATGAAATACCACTGTTAAAAGGCATACATTGACATATGAAAATAACATGTTGCATTGTACTTCACATGTGAAAAGATCATTGTTGCTGTGGTATAAGTATACTTAATAATCTCAACCTCTCACAAGCGGAGTGAACAACACGTTTTAGAAATTGTTTGTGTTGTTTCATTGGGTGGTTGTTACAATACATAAAGTTCATTCATGGTCATTGTGGGATGTGAAACTTTTTTTTTTCTATTGAAAAATTATTCTCTTTTGTTTTGCTGTAGCCACTGGTAAATTGTTTTGGGAAGGGGGGGGAGGGGAACACTTGAAGAGAAATTTTTGTACAGTGTATCTCTTTTTGGGGGCGCACAACAATGGCATCTAATATCCTCAGTGTCACAAGTCCAAGTGTTTATAAATGCATACTAAGTTGTGATTATTATGATCATTATGACTACCGTTATACCGTTACATTTTGCCCTTTTGTGTTTTAGGACAAACCAGAGAATGTCAACTTGACAGTAAAATGATTCAACATCTGTAAGGGTGAGTATCATTATATCACCTGCTCATCTGATGTGAACCTGAAGTTTCCTGCTTATCAAACTGTTTGAGAATGATATACCAGTGCCTGATGCTGACACCCTGGAGTATGGAAAGTACATATCAGCTCAGGAACATCACCTTACAGATGTGTGGCCAACAATATCTGTATGGCACAAGTGACAATAATGTTACAAGTTACTGTCATGAGTAATTGGTATTTCTTTTTCTTTTTGGTAATGATTTACCCCGATTATAAAAGTTGACTTCTCATTTTACATGTAGTTCCGGAAAAACTATTTGTCTACTAGAGAGAAACAAATTCACGTATGCAGCTATAAGTAGCAGAAGTGTAACCATAATTTACATTTTATGTGCACATATACCTATCAACTTCATTAAGACGCCTCTTCTACCCTCTTGTATGCTTGAAGATTTTCGTTCGTCTTTAGACTGAGCGCGGAGAGATGGGAAGCCCAACCTCTTGAGATAACATCCCTGATTTTTAAAGACTAATCTCTTTGTGGCCCTGACCTTTTAGTTTTCTGACCATATTCATGTACGGTAACACAGTCCCATATATTGAAGGCCTTTTGTGGCAAATAGGGCGTATATTGGTTTTTGGCCGATTTTCATTTTGCAGGGATCAAGCTAATTTTTGATGGACTGACTTGTTTTGAACATGAAACGCATCATTCCGTAATTGTCTTGGTCGATCTGCACTCGTTCTCCAGAAATAACGTCTGCAAAAAAGACTTCAGTTTTCCTCTGGAGACCTTTGTTTCACGAAAACAAAGAAACCTTTTGTTTCGCTTAATTGAAGGCTTCGAGTGTAAAAGGGCGTTAGGTTTTTTACTGAAAAGTGAACTTTGTCGAAAACGCTCCAAATTTCGCATGCAGTTTTGTTTCCGTGTGTCAAACAATGTTCTGCATGTTTTTTCCCTGAAGTTTGCTTCCTTTTTGAGATATTACGTATGCAAAAAAACACATTTTTCCAAGGGCATCCTCTGGGGACCTTTTGTTGAATGGAAAACAAAAGAAACCTTTTGTTTCGCTAAGCGATCAACTCACTATAATACCTTAAGCTCTTACTACTGCTTCGTTAGCACAAGCGGATGAGGCGCTGAACGGGCCAGATTCGAATTTGTTTTGCCGTGACACCGGTTCGACACGAGGTCGCTCAATTTTTTTTTTTCGCTCTGTTCCTTTTCTTTTTTCAAAAATGAAGATATCTATTTTAAAAAAATGCGTATACAGCGGGAATCTGGAGAGATTTTTTTATACAGCTTATTGTGACGTGAGACAACACGTGAATTTCGATCGAGCGTCAAAGCAAAGAGAAGTGATGCATGATGCAGTACAGCTCTTTCGACTAATATCTTAAGCATTGTTTTTAAGTACCTTGTAGCCTGCCTGGTGGTTGATAGGCATCATAAAGCCTTGATAACCCGTAAGTCACCAGCATGTTTTAAAGAAGCAAAACGTGTTCTGTAACTTCCAACGCAACTGATATCAGCGGCAAGTCAGTTATCAGCGTTCGAAGTCAGGTCGATCCAGGCAGCAAAGTCCAAGAGCAGTTCTTGCCCAAGAATAAAACCCTGTCGTGAGTTGTGGCCCATTTGCCAAGCGTTGCTAGCTTCAAAGTTTGGAAAATGAGAACTGCTTTTAGACTTATAAAATTTTTCTTGCATCATCCTCCATGTTTACCCGCGCACGAGGTGTAACAGAACCTTCCCGGCATGCATTTCGATCACGGTTCGCAAGAACAAGACAAGACTCCGTAAATCACAATAATATTTAACTAATTACAGAGCGTGTTTTTTTCCTTTTTTATTCCAACATAATAATGGCCAACAAGAAGCGATCGATTGATTCAAAACATAGATCTGTGATCCAGGTTGCGTTGATTTTACTTCAAATCGGCATGATTTGTAGTGTTTTAAACTTCTGGGATCAGGGGCCATGCAGATGTAAGGAGAGAGACCTGTACGTTGCACAGAAGGGTTAATCTGTTAATCTGTCAGCCCTACATTTTTAAGCTTATACGTTGCAGGCAGTTAAAATGAAATAGAGATAGTTGCTGTGACGCTTTAAAGTGAAATCAACATTTTAACCTATTTAGGCC
>JAHPZR010035981.1:0-14465 GCA_019787425.1 Platygyra sinensis
AAACGGGACCTTCCTCTCGTTGACTTGCCTCGTAGCGGCCGACTGCCAACTCTGGAAAGGAGACACTTCGATTTCATCGAGAAGCTGGAACAAAATGATGAGTTAATATTGATGCCTTTTTTACATACATTTTTACATGCCTTCGTTTGCAATTTGTAAATTAAAGTTAAGACGGAACGAATTACTGTGTACGTGAGAAATCGTGAATCGGCAATAAAGGAATGTTTTGCGATGGCCAGTATTAATTAAATTATTTGAGGTCTATGAGAGTTTCTCACGGGCGAAAACTTTAGTTTTCGTTTTTGTGCGATGCTTATAATTATAACATCGAGGCCTATATCTGCAATGTATAGAATAATATGTCCGAACGAATTATTACGTTCGGGAAAATCATGAATCGGTAAAAGTTTTCGGCGGCGCCAGTTCAGAGGTTTCGACGGCGGTTCTGTGAGAATCAAGGACGCAAAAACTTTGTCAGTACTACACAGGCTACGTAGCATTTACTTGACTTCATGCGATGATAGATATTAGTGTATCTGCCTAGTGAAAAATTTGTTTTGGCTAGTGAATCAAACTTGTCGCTAGCCACCGCGCCAGCAAGCTGAAAAGTTCAATAGTTGCGAGTGTTCTGTAAACAAGTTACGAGCACGGAAACTTCACGTATATGAGAAATTAATAAGGAAACACTTCTTTACAAAAGAAATTAGCTTCTATTGTTTCTTCACCGCGGTATACCGCGTCTGGCTTGCCGCGGCGTTCGGTTGCGTCCGTCCAAGACGAGGTTGAGGAATTCGTCCCACCGCGGTGAATTCGCGGCAGAACCCTTCGGCAAGGACGAGGTTTTACCGCGTGCTAATGGGTAAGTACTTTCAGGCGGTACTGTAAAGTAGATAAACAGATAACAATTTAGATTGATCTTGTTTGTCTTGAGATAATCAAATGGTAATGACTTTGGAACAAGGGGAAGTGCAAGACAATGTAGAGTAAAAATCATTACCTAAAATTAGTCTTTAAACCACAGAAACATTACTGTGTTATTTTGTTCAGTAATTGGTGTTGCATGAAGGTAAAGCAAAATTAATTTTGAAACTGATGTTGTATAGGAAGTACATGAATTACATGTAATAAAAGCAAATAAAATTTGTTAAATATTTAATTGTAATGTAATGACATAACGAGGGAATAACAATTGTACAAGGGAACTACATGTAAAATATGAAATAACTTATTTATTATATGCATACCGAGATTCATGAGTGAACAGAACTCCAAGATAAACATATCTTTATTAATTTTTCTATCAAAGGAAAACAACGATAACGCCACCTCACAGTTCGAGAGTTGCACTGAAATGGCTTCCTTGTAAAAATTACTTTAATGTAAATTATCGAGAAAAATTCTGTTTAAAGGCAGAACTAGTTAGAATAAAATAATACATCCTGAAAATAAGTCGAAATAGTTCTCGGGAAGTTCAAAATTTGAAATACATACTGTTTTAAATTACTCTGCTTTGACTGAAGGGCTTTCTGTGTTCGCTTGAACTGGATGTCCTTCATGAAGCAACCTTAAGTCCATAGTTTTTTCTTCAAATGGTGCTCATTAAGCTAGCAAAGAATGCCCTTAAGGAATTATAGGCTCGTATTCCTTGTTGTCATCTTTTTTGCGAACTGTTATAAGGAATTCACTGAGAAACATGTTCAGCTCTTGAGGAGTCAATTCGTCCATTTGTCTCTTCTCACCTTTCAAATCAAGAAATTTGCGGTGTTTTCATTTTCCTGTGAGTGTCCATTTATGAACTCTTCTACTGATGAATCTAGGCTCTGAAAATGGTTAGTCTGATTTGAAGCCATCTTTGTTAAAGAAAAATGTGCCTAAGGTCTTTAAAATGTGCCATATTTTTAATTATCATTTTGTCAGTCAAGAGGAGCTAGTGGCAAGGGGGTGACACGTCTAGTGAAAATAATACAGCCAATCAGAGCATCGATACGTCGTTTTTCACTAGTGAAACAAATCATATGGCCAATCAGCTGGCTTCTCTACTGCAAAGAGACTATTTTTATCTCAATGCTTTTTGGTGCGTACGTGTAAATCTCGGAATGTATATAATAAACTGTAGTATTAGACCTGAAAATAATAATTATCATTGTACATCTTGGTACCTGTAAGCTTCAGCATACTGTTGTGTGATAAGTTGTTTTACCTCTGTTTTGGTTTGCTTGACCAACTGATGATTTCTAAGGATTTAGTCACACATAAGCAAATTATTATGAATACAGTGTACAGTGTACATTGTATGTCCTTGAAAGAACAAAGTATGGCCCTAGGATCATGTCCAAGTTGTTTGATTTCTTATCTGTTTGTCAGTTTTATCGCTGATCATCTCTGTGAATTGTTAAATTAAAAGAAGTTATGTTCAATTGCTTTTTTGTGACAGACCTGCCCACTGAGACAAGTATGACAGCTGACCCTGCTAATACCACTGTGCTGCGTGAGAGTAATTTGGTGCTAAACTGCAGTACAGATGCCAACCCTGATGCTCATGTGTATCACTACTACTTTAATGGTGACCTTATTGGAAACAGCAGTTCAGGTGTGTTAAACACCACTGTAATGGCAGATGGAGTGTACACATGTGTTCCTGAAAATACAGTTGGTACACAAAGCAGTTCTACTGTCGGCGTCACTGCTGTTGGTAAGTTATACATTTGTATTCATCTACGTTTTACTAGTTTTACTTTCTTCAATCACTGCAAAAACATCAGTTCGCTTTTAATTAGTAAGATAAAGTGAGTTTTGAATACAATTAAATCTCAAATTTTTAGCAGGTTCTTGAGCTTTAAAAATAATGGTAATGTTTACTTTAAAGTTTTTTCAACTTTCAGGGCAATTAGTAAAGGCACAGCCTATAAAATTACTGCAAAAGTTGTCAGCAAAAAATCAAGCCCTTGCTTTAGAGTGAAAAATAAATTTGAACACGCCGTCATGGCTACATGCAGACTACTTTATGCAAATGCAGTTGCTGCAATCCCTTTGACTGGTACTGTAACTTCTTGCAGAAATGTCATTTGCATTGATTATATGGTTAGTGCTGTTATTAGTAATGATGGTTTGGATACTAAACATGAGTAATGATTGATCAATGGCTTGCAAAGGCAACCTTTGACCAATCATATGTAGCTCACATCTGTTACCCAAAGCATCCCAAGCCAACTTTTAATCCTCTCAAAGTCTCCGTCAACAACAATTAGTCAAAATGATTTGGGAGGTTTGGAGCCCCCTCCCCTCCTCAGAGAGAGGACTGTCTGACCTCTGTCCACTCCCCATGAGGAATATTATAGCTTTTTATTACCACACACATTCTCAAGAATGATGGGAGAGAATTAACAGGGTTTGTACGGGTCCTGGAAAACCCGGGTCCTAAAATAATAAACTTGAACTTGAACTCTGATTAGTTTATATATTCACATGTTCATCTCTACGTGTACACCATAGATATTCCTGTTATAGTTTGTTGTTACTGGTGTATTAACAATGTCATTGTTTCTCCATTTTCAGATGCACCGTCCGTAGAAATTGATACTACAACTACAAATGTCATAGAAGGAAACAACATGACATTTTTATGCAATGCTTCTGGTAAACCTTATCCTACCATAACATGGACTGAGCTTGGCACCTCTGAAGTGCTCTCTAAAACATCATCACTCACCATTGTGAATGTAAGCAGACCTGGAACACCTGATAACATGATCCAGTATCAGTGTACAGCCAGTAATGGAGTGGAAACACCTGCTATGGCTACAGTCAATGTCATTATTCACTGTAAGTATAAACAGTGAAAGGCACATAATGTATTCTGTTAATAGGCATAGAGATAAAGGATACTACATGCCCACATGGAGATTCCAATAATCCTTCTTTGATGGTTGAAAAATATTTCACATTATATAATAACCCAAGTTATTCTCGCATTTTGATTGGTTCTTGCCTATGAACTATTAGAGGACATGCATGATTGACATCATCATTACAAAGTTTTTCCCTCTGCTGTTTTAAAATGGCGGAAAGTGTTGAGAATTAAGATAATATTTTACGTGACTATAGGCAAAAGATGAGGTACAAAAAAGTCTTGCCGCGGCATTAAACAGGTTCAAGAAGCAGGAAGAAGAAAGATAAAGCCGTTTCTTTTAGAAAAAATTATCGAGCAGTCTCAGTCGGCAGTCTACCGAGACTAAACCACGCACAAAATTGGTCTTGGTAGCCGAGAACCATTGCTTTATCTCGAATTTAACAAACCCAACAAACAACGTGTTTCTGAGATTAGTTTATATAAAAATTCAACTTTCCTCAGTGTCAAAATAACTGTTGACATACTGATTGATGTCAGGAATGAAACACCAAAATGAGTAAAATCAGATAAAATAAACACAATAACCTTGCTTTCTATGTGAATGTTCCTGTCTTTTTCAGGACACAGCAGTGAGCTATAAAGTATAGCTAACCACAGTTCACGGCCAAGAGTATCGCAGCTCAGATGTGTCTCTGACACTATATCAAACTGTTTTAAGAATCACCAACCACAGAAGACAAACATCTCCACTGTCATTTACGCTCCTTTCATTCAAAATTCGAATTATAATGGCCTCTAGGTTGATTTTCCGAAGGTATTTTTCAACTCCTTCAATTTTCAAGGCAACGTCTAAGCTTTTTGGCTCGCATGGCTGCTCCAATGACAAAAAGTGACTTGATTTTTCCAACATTTTCTTCAAGATTTGTAGATTTCGCAGTTCAATTCTGCTTTTGCTATAAGTTTTCATTTCATGAGAAGCGACACTTGAGCCAGGTTTGACAGTGGCATGATTTTTCTTGACCAATCAGAATTCTTTGCTGCGTGTAGTAACCAATGAAATTGCTTCATTTTGCAGTGATCATAGACAACGTCAAATGGCTTTATTTAGTCGTTGCCAAAGTAGGCAAAGGCCATATTTTGAAATAAACTAAAGCTTTATGTGTAGTAATTTGTTTCATTATTATATAAAACAAATAGATTCCATGTTGCCATGCATCTGTTCAGTAATAGATCACAGATGACGTCAAATGTGGTAAGAACATCAGTGACACACTTTGCTATCGCCTCGTGTGCCACTTTTGATGTCATCTGTGATCTACATGTATTACTGAACAGTCGCACGACAACATGGAATCTATTTGTTAAAGTGAGCACAGAAAACAACTGAAATGCTCAAACATGAGAAGAAAATTTTGTCATGTAATGTTCTGGACATTCATTAATACGTTTATTAATTTAATAATTATATTCTACTGTAAAATATTGATTATGAAGATTATCAACATTGGTTTTTTTAATTTCTAGCCTTCTGATTGGCTCACCCAATCAGAACACATCAGCACGATAGAAACCCGATTTCAGATCAGAAATAAAAAAGGAGATCAAAGCGAGATCAAATTTGCATGATGGATGTTTTCCTTCAGATCATGGTGCATTAATCTGTTAGAACAACATTTGTCCTGCTCCAAAGCAGGATGCTGGCACTTTTAGCTTTGGTAAGGGTTAACCAAATTTGGTAGGGGAAAATTATTGACACACTTGTATCGACATCATCATCATCATCATCATAATTTATTTGCCTTTATATATAACAAAAATTAAAGATACAGCAGGTTGTTAAGCAAGAAGACCTCAGGAGACAACTAGGCTTATAGGAGAACTGATAACAGATTTTTTTCACAAAATAGACAAAATTTGCCTAGTGCACACAGGCCCTTAGCTACATTCTCATCAGTGGGTTCTTGATTGAAGGCTTTCTACATAATATACAAATGTATTTAAAAGCAAGAAAAACAGAAAAGTGTCCATGCAACATTGCTAACTATGTTTCTTTAGTTCCCCCAGCAATTGACTCAGCTCCATCAGCTTATCAAGTTATTGAAGGCAATGGAGCCATCCTGTTCTGCAATGCCACCGGTAATCCACAGCCCAACATTACATGGACCAAACAAGGAAACAACAGCAAACTGTCTACATCAGAGACTCTTAATCTGACAAAGCTGATGAGAGAAGATGATGGATCAGTGTACAAATGTACAGTGACAAATGAAGTTGGATCAGCAGAAGCTAATACTACAGTTGCTGTCTTATGTAAGTCGTTGAAAGGAACAACAAAGAAAGGATGAACTTGACCTGACTATAATATTTTTATAACTTGATGTTAGGGACTGTTCAGTTTTCATGGATTAGAGGGGGGAGGGGGAGGGGTTGCCAGTGGGATTTTATAGATAGCCCAGGGTTGTTATATGTGATTAACCCCTCATCCGAATATCTTTTACTTAAACCCATGCCCCCTCCATTTAACTAAATTTTTGGGATGGTTCCCCCATGAAAAATGGTTAAGTAAAATCATCAGCATTCTGAACAATAGACCAGTTTGAAGTCAGTTTAAGCAGTTTTTGACACTGCACAGTTGTTCAATTAATTAGTTTTTCAATTAGTTTTTTCAATTTTCTTTGGGCTGCCAAGCTTGACTTCTGCCGGCACCCAAGCCTACAAGGTTGCATACCTGAAGGGCTCCCTAGAATTTAACTTAAAACGCAACCTTGTAAGATAAAGTTTTGAGAGGCCCCCCTTTGAGCACCATATTTTTCAGCTGGCACACTCGTTGAACGCATATTTTTTGACCTGCCCCCTTTGGTGCACATGTTTGACAAAAAAAGGATCACCAAGTTGCACTTTATCGAACTAGCTTGGACAGTCCTTTTTGGAGAATAAAAATTATTGGTCTTGTTTGTTTTTGTACCTGGATGGACAAAAACCTTGCAAGGAACTTGTGCGAGTTTAAGAACACCTACATGTACACTGTAAATGTATGTGTGATTGCCAGTTGAAGGCTTTTATCCACCAAATTTTAGATACTATGGAATTTTTGGCTTCATCTCTTATAAGAATTTCATTCTTCTGGTTTTTCAACATGTATGTCCTCAGTGGATTTTACAAGCTGGTCACTTTACACATGTATAGCCATATTTCTCAAAAAGAAAATCTTTACTCACTTCTAGGCTGGGTTTTGGAATTTGCCATAAATAATATTTTTTTCTGCTGTTTGTTTTGTCTCAGTCATTTAAAATTGTTCTAAATCAAAGTTTGTGTATTTTTAGGATAGTGAGCTTTTGAAAGTAATATCCTTGCTTTTAACTGCTGCTGAGTTTGTGAGCCAATCAGAAGGCTAGAAATTAAAAAAACCAATGTTGATAATCTTCATAATCAATATTTTTACAGTAGAATATAATTATTAAATTAATAAACGTATTAATGAATGTCCAGAACATTACATGACAAAATTTTCTTCTCATGTTTGAGCATTTCAGTTGTTTTCTGTGCTCACTTTAACAAATAGATTCCATGTTGTCGTGCGACTGTTCAGTAATACATGTAGATCACAGATGACATCAAAAGTGGCACACGAGGCGATAGCAAAGTGTGTCACTGATGTTCTTACCACATTTGACGTCATCTGTGATCTATTACTGAACAGATGCATGGCAACATGGAATCTATTTGTTTTATATAATAATGAAACAAATTACTACACATAAAGCTTTAGTTTATTTCAAAATATGGCCTTTGCCTACTTTGGCAACGACTAAATAAAGCCATTTGACGTTGTCTATGATCACTGCAAAATGAAGCAATTTCATTGGTTACTACACGCAGCAAAGAATTCTGATTGGTCAAGAAAAATCATGCCACTGTCAAACCTGGCTCAAGTGTCGCTTCTCATGAAATGAAAACTTATAGCAAAAGCAGAATTGAACTGCGAAATCTACAAATCTTGAAGAAAATGTTGGAAAAATCAAGTCACTTTTTGTCATTGGAGCAGCCATGCGAGCCAAAAAGCTTAGACGTTGCCTTGAAAATTGAAGGAGTTGAAAAATACCTTCGGAAAATCAACCTAGAGGCCATTATAATTCGAATTTTGAATGAAAGGAGCGTAAATGACAGTGGAGATGTTTGTCTTCTGTGGTTGGTGATTCTTAAAACAGTTTGATATAGTGTCAGAGACACATCTGAGCTGCGATACTCTTGGCCGTGAACTGTGGTTAGCTATACTTTATAGCTCACTGCTGTGTCCTGAAAAAGACAGGAACATTCACATAGAAAGCAAGGTTATTGTGTTTATTTTATCTGATTTTACTCATTTTGGTGTTTCATTCCTGACATCAATCAGTATGTCAACAGTTATTTTGACACTGAGGAAAGTTGAATTTTTATATAAACTAATCTCAGAAACACGTTGTTTGTTGGGTTTGTTAAATTCGAGATAAAGCAATGGTTCTCGGCTACCAAGACCAATTTTGTGCGTGGTTTAGTCTCGGTAGACTGCCGACTGAGACTGCTCGATAATTTTTTCTAAAAGAAACGGCTTTATCTTTCTTCTTCCTGCTTCTTGAACCTGTTTAATGCCGCGGCAAGACTTTTTTGTACCTCATCTTTTGCCTATAGTCACGTAAAATATTATCTTAATTCTCAACACTTTCCGCCATTTTAAAACAGCAGAGGGAAAAACTTTGTAATGATGATGTCAATCATGCATGTCCTCTAATAGTTCATAGGCAAGAACCAATCAAAATGCGAGAATAACTTGGGTTATTATATAATGTGAAATATTTTTCAACCATCAAAGAAGGATTATTGGAATCTCCATGTGGGCATGTAGTATCCTTTATCTCTATGCCTATTAACAGAATACATTATGTGCCTTTCACTGTTTATACTTACAGTGAATAATGACATTGACTGTAGCCATAGCAGGTGTTTCCACTCCATTACTGGCTGTACACTGATACTGGATCATGTTATCAGGTGTTCCAGGTCTGCTTACATTCACAATGGTGAGTGATGATGTTTTAGAGAGCACTTCAGAGGTGCCAAGCTCAGTCCATGTTATGGTAGGATAAGGTTTACCAGAAGCATTGCATAAAAATGTCATGTTGTTTCCTTCTATGACATTTGTAGTTGTAGTATCAATTTCTACGGACGGTGCATCTGAAAATGGAGAAACAATGACATTGTTAATACACCAGTAACAACAAACTATAACAGGAATATCTATGGTGTACACGTAGAGATGAACATGTGAATATATAAACTAATCAGAGTTCAAGTTCAAGTTTATTATTTTAGGACCCGGGTTTTCCAGGACCCGTACAAACCCTGTTAATTCTCTCCCATCATTCTTGAGAATGTGTGTGGTAATAAAAAGCTATAATATTCCTCATGGGGAGTGGACAGAGGTCAGACAGTCCTCTCTCTGAGGAGGGGAGGGGGCTCCAAACCTCCCAAATCATTTTGACTAATTGTTGTTGACGGAGACTTTGAGAGGATTAAAAGTTGGCTTGGGATGCTTTGGGTAACAGATGTGAGCTACATATGATTGGTCAAAGGTTGCCTTTGCAAGCCATTGATCAATCATTACTCATGTTTAGTATCCAAACCATCATTACTAATAACAGCACTAACCATATAATCAATGCAAATGACATTTCTGCAAGAAGTTACAGTACCAGTCAAAGGGATTGCAGCAACTGCATTTGCATAAAGTAGTCTGCATGTAGCCATGACGGCGTGTTCAAATTTATTTTTCACTCTAAAGCAAGGGCTTGATTTTTTGCTGACAACTTTTGCAGTAATTTTATAGGCTGTGCCTTTACTAATTGCCCTGAAAGTTGAAAAAACTTTAAAGTAAACATTACCATTATTTTTAAAGCTCAAGAACCTGCTAAAAATTTGAGATTTAATTGTATTCAAAACTCACTTTATCTTACTAATTAAAAGCGAACTGATGTTTTTGCAGTGATTGAAGAAAGTAAAACTAGTAAAACGTAGATGAATACAAATGTATAACTTACCAACAGCAGTGACGCCGACAGTAGAACTGCTTTGTGTACCAACTGTATTTTCAGGAACACATGTGTACACTCCATCTGCCATTACAGTGGTGTTTAACACACCTGAACTGCTGTTTCCAATAAGGTCACCATTAAAGTAGTAGTGATACACATGAGCATCAGGGTTGGCATCTGTACTGCAGTTTAGCACCAAATTACTCTCACGCAGCACAGTGGTATTAGCAGGGTCAGCTGTCATACTTGTCTCAGTGGGCAGGTCTGTCACAAAAAAGCAATTGAACATAACTTCTTTTAATTTAACAATTCACAGAGATGATCAGCGATAAAACTGACAAACAGATAAGAAATCAAACAACTTGGACATGATCCTAGGGCCATACTTTGTTCTTTCAAGGACATACAATGTACACTGTACACTGTATTCATAATAATTTGCTTATGTGTGACTAAATCCTTAGAAATCATCAGTTGGTCAAGCAAACCAAAACAGAGGTAAAACAACTTATCACACAACAGTATGCTGAAGCTTACAGGTACCAAGATGTACAATGATAATTATTATTTTCAGGTCTAATACTACAGTTTATTATATACATTCCGAGATTTACACGTACGCACCAAAAAGCATTGAGATAAAAATAGTCTCTTTGCAGTAGAGAAGCCAGCTGATTGGCCATATGATTTGTTTCACTAGTGAAAAACGACGTATCGATGCTCTGATTGGCTGTATTATTTTCACTAGACGTGTCACCCCCTTGCCACTAGCTCCTCTTGACTGACAAAATGATAATTAAAAATATGGCACATTTTAAAGACCTTAGGCACATTTTTCTTTAACAAAGATGGCTTCAAATCAGACTAACCATTTTCAGAGCCTAGATTCATCAGTAGAAGAGTTCATAAATGGACACTCACAGGAAAATGAAAACACCGCAAATTTCTTGATTTGAAAGGTGAGAAGAGACAAATGGACGAATTGACTCCTCAAGAGCTGAACATGTTTCTCAGTGAATTCCTTATAACAGTTCGCAAAAAAGATGACAACAAGGAATACGAGCCTATAATTCCTTAAGGGCATTCTTTGCTAGCTTAATGAGCACCATTTGAAGAAAAAACTATGGACTTAAGGTTGCTTCATGAAGGACATCCAGTTCAAGCGAACACAGAAAGCCCTTCAGTCAAAGCAGAGTAATTTAAAACAGTATGTATTTCAAATTTTGAACTTCCCGAGAACTATTTCGACTTATTTTCAGGATGTATTATTTTATTCTAACTAGTTCTGCCTTTAAACAGAATTTTTCTCGATAATTTACATTAAAGTAATTTTTACAAGGAAGCCATTTCAGTGCAACTCTCGAACTGTGAGGTGGCGTTATCGTTGTTTTCCTTTGATAGAAAAATTAATAAAGATATGTTTATCTTGGAGTTCTGTTCACTCATGAATCTCGGTATGCATATAATAAATAAGTTATTTCATATTTTACATGTAGTTCCCTTGTACAATTGTTATTCCTCGTTATGTCATTACATTACAATTAAATATTTAACAAATTTTATTTGCTTTTATTACATGTAATTCATGTACTTCCTATACAACATCAGTTTCAAAATTAATTTTGCTTTACCTTCATGCAACACCAATTACTGAACAAAATAACACAGTAATGTTTCTGTGGTTTAAAGACTAATTTTAGGTAATGATTTTTACTCTACATTGTCTTGCACTTCCCCTTGTTCCAAAGTCATTACCATTTGATTATCTCAAGACAAACAAGATCAATCTAAATTGTTATCTGTTTATCTACTTTACAGTACCGCCTGAAAGTACTTACCCATTAGCACGCGGTAAAACCTCGTCCTTGCCGAAGGGTTCTGCCGCGAATTCACCGCGGTGGGACGAATTCCTCAACCTCGTCTTGGACGGACGCAACCGAACGCCGCGGCAAGCCAGACGCGGTATACCGCGGTGAAGAAACAATAGAAGCTAATTTCTTTTGTAAAGAAGTGTTTCCTTATTAATTTCTCATATACGTGAAGTTTCCGTGCTCGTAACTTGTTTACAGAACACTCGCAACTATTGAACTTTTCAGCTTGCTGGCGCGGTGGCTAGCGACAAGTTTGATTCACTAGCCAAAACAAATTTTTCACTAGGCAGATACACTAATATCTATCATCGCATGAAGTCAAGTAAATGCTACGTAGCCTGTGTAGTACTGACAAAGTTTTTGCGTCCTTGATTCTCACAGAACCGCCGTCGAAACCTCTGAACTGGCGCCGCCGAAAAACTTTTACCGATTCATGATTTTCCCGAACGTAATAATTCGTTCGGACATATTATTCTATACATTGCAGATATAGGCCTCGATGTTATAATTATAAGCATCGCACAAAAACGAAAACTAAAGTTTCGCCCGTGAGAAACTCTCATAGACCTCAAATAATTTAATTAATACTGGCCATCGCAAAACATTCCTTTATTGCCGATTCACGATTTCTCACGTACACAGTAATTCGTTCCGTCTTAACTTTAATTTACAAATTGCAAACGAAGGCATGTAAAAATGTATGTAAAAAAGGCATCAATATTAACTCATCATTTTGTTCCAGCTTCTCGATGAAATCGAAGTGTCTCCTTTCCAGAGTTGGCAGTCGGCCGCTACGAGGCAAGTCAACGAGAGGAAGGTCCCGTTTAAACTGCTTACAACATTTCAACACTGAACAATTCCCGGACAGCTTTAGCAAATTTAACGTTTGATATATAAAAAAAGAAAGCAATCTCAGCTGTATGTACATGTATTCTGACGTTCGACACATTCTCGTTTATCGATGCAGACTTTCACAAGCTTCACAATTCACATAAACAACGCATACCGACACGTGCACGTGACTACAAAACGTGATTTGTCATGCGACATGAGTTCAAACATGTGAATTAGAAACTCGCTTTAACTGTAGTGTGGCTTGTCGCTTTTCGACTGCTTTTTTTCCGTACTCTGAAGAAAACTATTTATTTGGAAGAAACTTTTATCCCTGGAAGTACTTTTGCATCGAAGATGAAAGTACTCAAACCAAATAGAGCAGCATTGAAGCTAAGTATTTCGCACCGCGCCGCCGGCGTCGCCGCCGATAAGACAACCTATTTATCTTGATAGCAACGCAGCAACGTATCTCTAACCGAAAACAACGCATATTTTCTTACATTTCGCTTCCCATTCACGACAAGAAAATCATAAAATGTAGTGACACTGTAATAATGGATTCTTGAGAAGTTAACAGTGCTACAGCGGATCTTTTAGTAATATGACAAATACATGATTTGCCACCGGACCGTAAAGATGACGTTGTAAAGTTTAATTAACGAGTCAAAACAAAGGTCCGATAGCCTATTCAACTCTACCGCGTCTTGCTATTTACCGCGGTATTTTATGTTGCGGGAAACCTAGGTAAAACCTCAGTAAAATTTTGGCATGCCGCGTTATTGCCGAGGCGAGAACGAGGTGTTGATCTGCGAATCGGCCGCGGCAAAACCTCGGTAAATGGGTCAATAGTTTCAGGCGGTACTGTAAGTGCCACTATGATGAAAATCGCATGTTTTCTATCAAAGCCATGTTTAAGCATAAACAAGTAGCCTGCATGAGAAGAAAAGTGTCATTTACTAATTTGAAATATCTCCTTTTGTTCCAGAGATATTCAAGCTTTTAAAATATGCAAATTAGCCAAGTGATGATGTCATACACTCAACCAAATCTTGATCAAACATAATGAAAAAGGATATCTCAACCAATTTGTATCGGAAATGTTCAATTCTTTGCAGTAAGATTCTACTAAATGTGCTCCACAATTTGAGCTTAACAGTTTTGTTACCATGGCAACATACTGGGTTCCAGACCTCCCCAATATTAAAGGCATTTCTGGCCACCTTTGACATCTCATTTTCATATTTGCAAATGGTGCCTCATATACATGATCCAACAAGCATATAAATATGTTACATATGAATGTTGTGCCGCGTAGCACTGGGAACACAAATAGTGGAACCAGAGAATTAACTCTGAAGTGTAAATTATAGTGCTACTTAAACCCATGAATAACCCACTGGGCGCTAGCCCTAGTAAAGGGAAACAGGGAACCACACGAGGCAAAGAAAATATCTTTTGACCTCGGTGGGAATCGAACCCACGACCTCCGGAATAGATCTACCGTTACTCTGCCGACTGAGCTACATTTTACAATGTTATCAAGCAACGTTTTGTCGCAAGTTTTTATCGTCAAAGGAATAACTCAAATACAGAAATTAGTTTCTGTAGCTCAGTCGGCAGAGTAATGGTAGATCTATTCCGGAGGTCGTGGGTTCGATTCCCACCGAGGTCAAAAGATTTTTTCTTTGCCTCGTGTGGTTCCCTGTTTCCCTTTACTAGGGCTAACGCCCAGTGGTTTATTCATGGGTTTAAGTAGCACTATAATTTACACTTCAGAGTTAATTCTCTGGTTCCACTATTTGTGTTCCCAGTGCTACGCGGCACAACATTCATATGTACTCT